>JAJOOH010028824.1:0-16415 GCA_029582605.1 Solanum gracilifrons
ATAGATATATATATATTAATTATTTCAACCCCTTTACACCATAATTCTTTCTTCTTCTTTTCTCCTCTGAAAATAAAAAATGGTGAAAATATTTATTGAGGAGTTTAGATATTTTCTTGTTATTATTTTAGCAGTGTTAATTGGGTCATCAGAAACAAATGGTTGTGATTTATTTGAAGGAAATTGGATTATTGATATTTCATATCCATTGTATGATTCAAAAGCTTGTCCATTTATAAGGAGTGAATTTGATTGCATCAATTTGGAAGAACAAATCTTGATTATCTCAAATATAGATGGCAGCCCCTTAATGGTTGTGTTTTGCCCAGGTTCATCTCTATCTCTCTGTTCCGTTTTATATAACTTACTTTTCTTTAAGTTACTTGTGTTGTGTTGATAGTATCGAGGTAAATTTCATAGATAATCAAATAACTATAACTTTTTTTAACTATATTCTCTTTAAGTAGTTTAAAGAAAATAAATTGTTTGTACACACTATAGACTTTACCTCTATCTTGATAACTCAAATACAGCAAATCAAAATATTCACGAATTTTTTTTATTTTCATTAAAGTCACATAACTATATTTTCTACTAAATAAGGAAAACTCAACTCAAAGGTTATGTGAGTTCATAACTTGTGGTTCTCCGTTGAACTTTTGTTCAATTGATCAATGAATATGTCGAAGGAAATTACAATGGAGCATTACCTATTTATGTTCTACAACTACAATGAACGTGTTAGAAATAAAGACAGGGGACGGATTAATAGGAGATTGCAATTATTCCTAATTCTTTAATTCAGAATTAATCAAATCTCTCCAATAGATGTGTTCTCTACAATGTATTTTATTGATAAATATATTTAAAATGTTTTCCTAATTAAAAATGATTTGACTAAAACTAAAGTAAGTTTCCAACCAAGACATGTCAATAATATATTTCTTGACAAAGAATAAATATCAAAGTGGTGGGGGAGGGATTTGAAGCGAATTGTGTTTGTTCAAATATTTGATCAAATAATATAATAATATAAATGTTATGGACATATTTTTCTTTACTATTTTAACAATTTAATTTAATTTTGTGAGTTTTTGGAATAATTTGTAGATTTGATGGGAAAGCATTTTTGGAAGAATTCAAAGGAAAGAAACTAATGTATATTGGGGATTCTTTGAGTCTAAACATTTATGAATCCCTTTTGTGCTTGCTTCATGCTGCTGTCCCAGAAGCAAAATTCAATCAAGTAATACTTAGAGAAAATGTCACTGTTACATTTCTGGTAAGTTTTTTTTAAAAAAAAATTATGCAATACTTTACTTATGGATTTCTATTATTAGGAGATTGCAATATATACAACTCTTTAGCACAGTCTTTATTAAAACGCTACTCTTATGTAACAATTCGAAATACGTATAGGAGACTTATATAACAAATCTATTGTAAATATTCTTTTAGTTAACTATTTTTCAATATATTTTGGACCGGACAATCAAAGGATATTATTTTTGGCTGTGTGATTATATAGTTTCTAAATATGTAAAACAAAAAAAGTAAAAAAAAATAGTTTGAACACTCGTATTCCAAATCAAGTCACACAAATTGAAACAAATTAAAGAAAGCATATGTTTTACATTATTGCCTCTAGATTTGTGTGTATGTATTTTATTGAAATAAAAACCTAAAGTATTTTTTTATTTTCTTAAATTTGCAGGATTATGGAGTTGAAATAGTATTATTCCATTCGAACCTTTTAGTAGACATTGAAGTCGAAAAAATTGGACGTGTGTTGAAACTAGATTCAATTAAAGATGGACAAATTTGGAAGAATTTTGACATTTTGATATTCAATACTTGGCTTTGGTATGCAAGAAGACCACCTGGACAACAGTATGTTCATTATTATTATTTCAACTTCTTTTTTATTTTCAATTTACTCCGTCTGATCAAGAAGTTAAGGTTTCACGTGAAAATAATCTCTTGCTGAAATACAAAATAAGATAATAGCCGAACGTTTCAAAAACCTCATGACCATGAACTAGTGCATGTATCACACTATATCTTTTAATAAAATGAGTTTTACGATGTGCGAATATTGGTTGTAGGTGGAATTTTGTTGAATATAATGGCCAACTATTGAAAGATATGGATCGGGTCGAAGCTTTCCGGGCTGGGCTAAAAACATGGGCCAAATGGGTTGAAACAGATGTGGATACAACAAAAACCAAAGTTTTCTTTCAAGGAACATCTCCAGCCCATTACCAGTAAGAGCTTTTCATTCATATAATTTTATTTTTATTTTGAGCTATAATATTTCTTTTTCATTTTATGTTATAAATCTCTTTTCAACAATAAAATTGAAATAAAAATTGGAGATAGAATATATTTTAAACAAGAGTATATATCCTTAACTGATTGTTTAGGTTTTCCTAATTGCTAACTTAATTTAAGAGAACATAATAGCTTTATTTTCATGATATTTACTGACCTAAAATTTGCTCGAGTTTATTTGTCACCTTAACAAAATAAACTAACTTAAATGGTGTAGTTGTTATAAATATAACTAAGATGGAAGACTTATGTGGGAATATGTCAAATTACATTTGAGACTCTAAAGATGTCAATATATAAAATAGTAAAATAATCTATTAGGACGATGCTATGAAGTTGTCTCATTATTTCTTAGTTGCTTTAGATTAATTTTAAAACCTCCCTTCTCTCTTTTAATTTCTTGTTCTTCCCTTGGAAGATTTGTTACTAGTTTGTCGTAATTATAATAACAAACTATGATGGTTGAAGAATGGAAAAATCTTACATCTATGGTTAATGAGACATGTGGTATCATTATTAAGGCTTAGGTAAAACTAACTCTTTTGAACTAGTTTCTGGTGTGAGTCTAATGTTGACCCCCTAAATTAAATTATCCACGCTCTAGAGACAGGGGCGAATTTAAGCTTAAAAAATGGGTCACCTGAACCCGTGATCATCCGACAAAACTCGATGTATTACTTGTATAATTTTTAAAATATATCAAATAGCAATTGAATGAACTCATGAACACAAACAACTAAATGGTTCACTGGTTTGAGTGTCAGTTTTCCACTTTGAGGTTGAGGGATCAATTCCCAGAGATGCTGCATTTTCACAACCTTGCGTTTTATTTTATTCACAAAAGATTTTTTGCATTCAGCCTTTTTTAAACTTCTTCAGTTCTTCTAATGACTTTTTCTTATAATAAATTTATTTATTTTGCAAATGTATTTAATATTTTTCTTATTTTTCTTATGAAAAATCTATATTTATTATTGCTAAAATAAATAAGGCCCCTCAAATTTGAAAGTCTAAATTAGAGACGAGAGGGAGTTGCTCGGATAGTAAGCACCCCTCACTTCCAATCCAAAGGTTGCGAGTTTGAGTCACCAAGGGAGCAAAAGGGGTGGGAGCTCCTAGGGGAGGGTTAAAAAAAAGAAGCCTAAATTAGTTGCCTTTTTTCTTAAAGGGACAGAGCCGCCCCTGACAATGATGCACCCGTCTTCTTGAAATTCTAGATTCGCCTCTGTCTAGAGATGTCCAGTACTGAGCGTGAGATGGGATGTTAAAAGAATGAAAAAGTAATAGTAATGGACATCTTCTATGTTGTTTCTGTATTGTACATGAACAGTGGATCAGAATGGGGTGAACCAACAGTGAACAGTTGCTTGAATGAAACAACTCCGGTCAATGGATCAACATACCCAAGTGGATTACCAATTGCTCTGGACATAGTGAAACAAGTATTAAAGGACATGTCAAAGCCAATAGTAAATTTACTTGACATAACAAAGCTATCACAACTAAGAAAAGATGGACATCCTAGCATATACAGTGGCAGACATGGCTTGGATTGTACACATTGGTGCGTTGGTGGTGTTCCTGATACTTGGAATCAAATTCTTTATTCTCTACTTTAAATAAAAAACAAATTGATTTATCATTTTGTTAACATATAGTGGAATAAATTAATAAATGCATTTTTTCTTAACTTAAATATGATGATGAGTTGGGAGCATAGGAGCTGCCTATGGTTCCATTTTTGTTGTTACTAAAGGTACACATCCCTCTTCTAAGTGTGAAACGATATACAAAAAATAATTATACTTATTTATTTGTGTCAAGATAACATATATAATTTCTCCTCCTTTATTCAGATTTGAAATAGAAAGCTACACAAGTGATGTTTCTAACATAAATTTTTACTCACCCACATGGGTTGTTTACAACTAACTAAATAATTAACCCTAATTGTCAACAAATCCAAATGAAAATTCATATCACTCAACATTATTAATTAACCATTAAAAAGTGTATATATAGGACATATGTTTTATATTCATTGACTTGACGTAAATTTTTCCCTACGTACTCTATAAGCGAAAATTTCTTCTTTCGTTTCTAAGATCTAATAAAATAAACCTCAAGCAAGTTATTTTTCCTCAAAGGAGAAAGTGAGTGCGCTAAAGCTATTATTAATAATAACTGTAATCCAGACCTAGGCAGGGCCATACGGGAATCAGAAAGAGTAATTTTCCTCATAGGAGAAAGGGTGCACACTAAAGCTAGAGCAACTCTTTTTCGCGATATAAGTGTAATTTCATTAATTCAAACTTTTAGAGTCGAAATAATCAAGAATTTTTAATTAAATGTAAATTAATGATCATATGTTCATTCCTCATATAATTAAGAATTTGTACCCCTCATTCATGTACTAATTTCCTATTGGTTTTTAATGACAAAAAAGATACCATGACAAATTGTCTAGCTCATGCATGTACTTAAATAACCTTTCCAATTTTATCACATTATTCTTTCATCTCATTTTCTCAATTAGCATAAACTTCAATGCTTCTTATATATTTACATTTCCCATTTAGTTAATTAAGCATTTGAAAATGGTAATTAAAATAAACTTGTCCATAAGCAACCAATAAAGCTATCATATTAATTAGTCCTAATAGCAATCAACGTGTCATATAATTACCTCTGCCACACATGAATCTCTGCCCTTCTAATGAACACTCTATGTTGAACACTGTGTGCGCGAGGTAAATTAGTTGTTTTGATTTTGATGACACTATAAAATTTTCAATTGTTACAATATTGTGCCTCTCTTTTTCAAATTTGGTTTTGCTTAGAAAGAGATATTTTACTAATTAAAAAGATGGCTAAGGGTGTGAATAGTACTTTAGTGTATATTCTTGGTGCAAGGTGAGCATCCAAACATACTTTGTCAAACAGAATTTATGGAACATGCCATTAAATAAGAGCCTCTGCTAACAACATTCAACAAAAAAATTCTCATTATTTGGAAGTGCAACTATCACCCAAAAGATGGACAATATAAGAATTCTATCTAAAACAAAATGCTTATGTGATATCGACAACTTACAGGTAATATAAGTGAAGCTATGTGTATATTTAATATGCATCCAAAACAAAAAATATAAGATTCACACAGGTAGACATGAAAAGACCTCAAACCAAACTTAAGGAAAACTATCAAGATACACAGTATAATTCATAAAATGATACAATGAGTTGTCTAGCTACCACATTTGATGTTCTTATCTAGGTAGAATACTATCATATAAAAAGTAGATGATGATGAATTCATACAATAATTTCTTTTTCACTTATCATGGAAGATTAGATTTGGGTCTCCAAAGTTGAAGTCACAAAAGGATGTATCTGTGTTAATGATCAGAAGTACAAAACAAAATTAAAAAAATAACCAAGATAGCTCTATTAACAACATTTTAATTCCTACTTGTAGGATTATACTGAATTTGTACAGTTAGTCAATCTGAGACAAGGAAACCAATAAACTCCATAAACGGTTACATTAGCCAATTTAGACTAGTAAAAAAGATTGTCAACAGCTTAATAAGGCAAAGAAGATATAGTTATACCCAATAGCCTTCAACAGCAGAAAACATGTAAGACCACCAAGTGGCTTTAGTACAAGTTACAACCATCTATTTCAGGTTAACATACAAAAAAAAAAACTTAAATAGATTCAACTAATTCTTGGTTCTGGGAATAACGTTGTCATTTCTTGCGCAAATCAGCTATATCAGACCTTTTCCAAATCAATATTTAAGTAGTAGGGGATGAACTTTGAAGACTACTTTAAGTAGTATAATCAATTAGGTAATAGACCCACAGTGAGTGTAATAATTCTTTCAATTTCGAGAATAAAATAAAAACAATTTAGGTGGCCTATATTGCATAATTTTTTAATCTTAAATGAAACTATAACATCACTGTATAATTTTAGTGGTGAAAGGTATACCTTCTCGAGACGATCTTTCTTAAAGTATATGGTTGTCATTGTTGGATGACGAACAAAGAGAACTCATTAATTGAAAGAGTAAAGTTTAATTAACAAAGGCCAGAGTATAATTGTAATTACTATGTCAAGAAGCCAAGAAAGAATATACATATGTGATATGATAAAGCACTAAGTCAGTTCCTAGGGTGATGACCGAAGAATAACAATAATTGGACTACAATGTTTTCAAGGTGGAAGAAAGAAAGTGATTAATGTTCTCCATAGAAGAAAGGAAGTGATTAATGCAGATTTCGATTTACATCGTCTCATTTTTCTTAATTTGATATCATTCTATATTTGAGTCAATCTTTAGTGTTTCAGCCATTAGCAAATTTGAATGGGCAAACCTTAAGCTCAACTTGCAGTTGTGTCTCTTAGGACAACTTCTACTATATTTATACGTTTAAGGATAGATCCAAGAAGCTGCACAAAGTTAACTTAAACTTGAGCAGTTAAATGAAGTAACATAAGTCCAATACCCACAAATTAGAACATTAATTTTCTTTTATAACTACAGATAGATAAAGCAAGTTGCATATGAACATCACCATATCTATAAACACCAACAAATAACAGAATATCGCATTCTTGATATGTCCATGATATATTATATCATTTGACAAAGGAGAATGATCAAACAATTATTCCAGCATGGACCCTTTATCTTTTATTTTGTAAGTAGAATGTTCATCATACATCCTTACGGTAAGAATTTAATTAGTAACAATCAAGGTGATAAAAAGAAACTGTTATGAATTTCATAAGACATGCAGTGGTATTGTTGCATTTCATAGACAGTGGTTGAATTGGACAAATGAAGTAACCCAAAATTGATACTACAAACTAATTACCAGTTGGGCCACTAAATAAGTGGCCTATAATTTTTCCTCATAATCTTTAATTTTGATCTCATGTACTAGAAGAGCAGAATGGTAGTTGCAAATACCACACCAAATGAAAATATAATTACAATCAGATTGTATTGATATCAACATATATATACAATTTCAAAAAGTAATAACTCGAGTTGTAGAAATATAATATTAGTTAGTAATAGAATTTACCTGTTGAAATATTCATCTCATTTTGAAGTTACCTCAACTTGATTTCTATCAATTAGGCATTTCATGGAGAGTTTGTCTAACAACATATTTCTCCATATCTGTCATCACACAGAAAATATGCAGTGACTCATGATATATATAGGTAAGCTTCCTATCAATCAAATGGAACTAAAACATGACTTTCTATTAACAAGAAATGCAGACTCTTTGTGTCTCCATAGATGTTGCATAGATACACAAAATGAAACTCATAGAGATATCCTAAAAACCAAGATGAAATAATAGGGGCTATACATCTGATAATACATCGTTTTCCATAGATCAAAATAGTTCTTGAAGGATCTGCATTTTTAACTTACTCACCAGTCTAATTAATCACTAAATCACATTCTCGCCATATAATCTCAACAACCGCCAGCATATCACATTCACTTGTAAAATCAAACAACGATTAAATACTCTCTGTAGGCGTCCTATATGTTTTCGTTCAATCCTCTTATCTATGTAGTTGTTTATATGTGAATCTTGCAGTAATTTTTGGGTCATGTTGCTAGGAATTTCCCAAAGTATTGCCACACTCATGTTGGATGCCACACTCATGTTGGATTCTTCAAATATATTATTTTTGAAATATCCAACACGTGTCAATAATTTTTAAGAGTTTCCGCAATATAGATTTCAAGATATCTCAATTTCAGTCAAGTCAGTTACAATTTCAAGTTTTAGAAATAGTATATCCAACAAAATAGGATAAAACTATACAAATGTAACTCCATCCATCCAAACTTCAACGGCAAGAAATTCACCATGAAACTACTTCTACATACCTATCATGTGTATGCCTCAAAAAATTCATTGACTTATTTGATTTTTTCATTATGCAATCGTACATCTCTTGGACCAACTTCTACTATTTTTACACTTTTTAAGGATAGATCCAGGAAGCTATACAAAATTAGCATAAAGTTGAGCAGTTTAATGAAATACATTAAGTCCATCATCCACAAGTTAGATCATTATTTTTTAAAAACTAAAAGTAGAAGAGGCAGCATATCTATATCACCAATCGATAAATACCAACAAATAACAAAAGAATGTGTTTCTAACATTCTTAATACGTTCATGGATGCTGGTAGAAGATAGCAGGCACCCCATGAAATTAGTCAAGGTGTGCACAAGACGAATGGGACGCCACAGTAATCAAAAGAAAATACTCTAGCTTCAGCTCCAAGCCTCCCACCACACTTCAATTTCAAAAATTACAACTTCTGTTGGTGCATCTAAAATATACAAAGATAAGGACTAAGTTATCCTGAAAAATAGCAATGGCTTGCTTATATGGATACTGACCAAAATATACATCACATAACAGAGATATTTTCTACGCATGTAGCTATGCCAGAAAGCGGCAGAAGCCATATAACAATTAAGAGTTTTTCCTTTCTTTTTTACTTTCCAATTTCCGAGGTGTTACATTAATGTACTTCTTTTAAATACATTCAACAAATAAAACAAGAAAAACTTGATGCATTTGTAGGAAAAGAACAACTCCAATCCCCTTGATAAACCTCAAAGAAGCGACAATCAAATTAATCAGCACCTCTTCCCATATGGATGGCCCTTCACATATCTCATTCAAAGGAAACTCATTTTACACAATTTTATTTTCAGATTATCATTACAAGAATTAACATCATCTACTAAAAGGGTAAAAGGAAAGAGGTAATTGACATAAAGATACCAAAAATCATCAGATTAAGGTTGGTACCAGCACTTTGACATCACATCTAACATAATCATCGGGAACAATAGTCATTGTAGTCACACCAAAAGTGGTTTGGAAAGGGTAGAGTGTAGGCAAATCTTACCCCTACCTAAGAGATAGAGAGACTGAGAGACTATTTTTGATAGATCATCGGCTCAAGAAAAAACAGTCCAAAGCAATCCAGAAGGTGAAATTAATCATAAACAATTAATGTAGTACTCAATAATCCAAGTACTGGAACTAACTTTTTCTTCTAATTATAATAACAATTAATTTAGGATAATCTTAAACAGAAATTGAAATTGAACACATCTTCTATAATACTTGAATCAAACAAAAAAAAAAGAAAAACCATTAATCATATAAACTTTCTAATAGAACTGAATAAGAGAAAATAGAGGATTAAACTCAACCTTGAGGTTCCGAACAAAAGAATCGAAGTTGGAGACGGTGAAGCAGACATGAATGTGCAGAGAGCAATTCCTTCTGTTGGCTACAACTGAAGGTCAGTTCATGTGGCTGTTGCTGCTCAAATGACCGCTACTAAAAAGGAGGAGAGATTGACGAAAATGACATTAAAAAGCTTGTCTTTATCGGCTCTGCATATTGGATTTGGAGGATTTGTTGAGAGTTCTGCAGATGTTTTAGGGAAGAGGACGTTTGGAGAATTTGGTTCCTTCAAGATTTTTTGAAAGAGAGATGTCGAGAGTGAAGAACAATCGAGAAGTTGTTGTTTCAGAAGGAATAGATTTTTCAAGAACAACTGAAATACAACTTTAATTTAAAAACATAGCCATGATTAAATTACTATTCTACGCTTGGTCGTCCCAGCTTCACCCATCCAGACCGCCACCGCCTCAGTAGCAGCAGCAGACGGCGGCAGCAGCAAACTTGGATAAGTTTTAAATTTTTGAAAATTCATTTTTACTGCTTATTTAACACATATCTTTGTCCTATGGGTTCGATAACTAGTTAGAGTTTAACAAATGGAAGAGGAAATTTGAAGTTAGTGTTGGAAATTTGCAGTTATATTTTCTGGTTTTAGTGAAGACGGGAAGGAATAACTAAAACAAGTTTCCACAGTACGGTCAAGAGCCCAGAGGAAAGCTTGTTGGTTAGCCATGTCAGAGATACCTAGTGCTATGCAGTGCTTTAAACTTCAAATCACAGAATGAAACAGAACTAGGAGTAAGATTTACCACAATATAGGACTAACATCAATCTTTTAAGCATACCACCGGGTCATATTTAGAGAGAAGAAGGCCAAATAATGATGCTCCAATAATCTACAGTAATTCACAAAAAGGAGAATTATAAAGTAAATGACAAAGACTTAACTTTGTTAACTTAAATGATAATAACTACAAAATCCAAGTAAAGTATATTTGATAAACTGAACTTAACAGAAACAAAATATTGATATTTTTTTAGTGAAGAGACCATTTCTTTTGAGGTTTAAGTGAACTAGGATTACCAACCTTAGCAAGTATAACTACACAAAGATTTAAAAATACAAAAATACTCTATATATTTTTCCAAAATAATGGAGAATTTGCAAAAACATAGTATAGAACCATCAATTATGTATGATCAATTTTAGGTACTTACTGATCCTAAAATTGTCTGAGTCATTCTTGAATGTTATAATGACTGAAATTTCTCTATAATGACCACTGAAGAAATTTTAAATTGTTTCTTTTCGTGCTAGGTTATTGAGGAAGCTCAACATCTAAATAAGTTGTTACAAGACTATACTACTATTTTCATCAAAGTAGGAGATAAGGTTTGGTGTTTTTAAGTTTTTAAATTTCTAAAGTTCAAGTATAAATGTTTTTTTATAATGTGTTTGTGTCCATCTAGTATTGATACTTAGATTTAATTTTGTGATAATTTGTTTGTGTCCATCGAGTGTTGACACTTAGCTTTAAATTGGGTGATAATGTGTTTGTTTAACATGAGTACCAACACTAGTTGATCCTATTGATGACAAAATTAATTTTCTTGCAAGATCGATTTGTGTTCATCTAGTGCTGACACGTAGCTTTAAATTAGGTGATAATGTGTTTATTAAGCATAAGTACCAACACTAGTGGACTATTGATGACAAAATTGATTTTCTTGCAAGATCGATTTGTGGTCATCTAGTGTTGACACTTAGCTTTAAATTAGGTGATAATGTGTTTGTTAAGCTTAAGTACCAGCACTAGTTGATCCTATTGATGACAAAACTGATTTTCTTGCAAGATTGATTTGTGTCCATCTAGTGTTGACAATTAACATTAAATTAGGTGATAATTTGTTTGTTAAGCATAAGTCCATCTAGTGTTGACACTTAACATTAAAGTAGGTGATAATGTGTTTGTTAAGCGTAAGTACCAACACTAGTTGATCCTATTGATGACAAAATTGATTTTCTTGCAAGATCGATTTGTGTCCATGCTTAAATTTAGGAATAATGTGTTTGTTAAGCATAAGTACCAACACCAGTTGATCCTATTGATGAAGAAATTGATTTTCTTGCAAGGTCGATTTGTGTCCATCTAGTGTTGACACTTGGCTTTAATTTAGGAATTAATTCAAAACTAGTTAGAGTTAATGTAGTTTAGTTGTTTGAATTAATTCAAAACTAGTTAGAGTTAATGTTGTTTAGTTGTTTGAATTAATTCAAAACTAGTTAGAGTTAATGTTGTTTAGTTGTTGAAATAAGTTCAAATAAATTTTAATGAACTCGTAGCTAGTTTGACTCATTATTTGATATAATATGGTTTAGTTGGTGGATTTAGTTGTTGGAATTAAGTCAAAACTAGTTAGATATGGTTTAGTTGGTGGATTTAGTTGTTGGAATTAAGTCAAAACTAGTTAGAGTTAATGTTGTTTAGTCGTTGAAATAAGTTTTTTTTTTGAGAAAAGGGAGTACAGGAAAAATAGAGCATAGTTCCACAAATAAAAAAACTTATTTCAACAACTAAACAAAATTAAAAAAAAAACTTATTTCAACAACTAGACAATATTAACTCTAATTAGTTTTAAATAAATTCCACCAACTAAACCACATTATTTATTTGAACTTATTTCAACAACTAAACAACATTATTTGAAATAATGTGGTTTGGTTGGTAAATTTAGTTATTGGAATTAATTCAAAACTAATTAGAGTTAATGTTGTTTAGTTGTTGAAAAACTTGAAATAAGTTCAAATAAATAATGTGGTTTAGTTGGTAGGCTTAGTTGGTGGAATTATTTCAAAACTCGCTCTCTGGCATTAGATGTTAATTGCAGTCAGCACTATTAACATAATTACGTACAGGAGAGGTCCTAACAAGAAAACTGTACATAGATAAGAGAACATCTCCACTTAGCAAGCATTTAACCAAGATATTTTTTCACAATCCCGATCAGAGGTTTAATAATGTTTGAAACGAGAAAATAGGGAAGGATAGCAACGGTAATATAGTTTTTTAAGTTTTGAATAATCTTTGGCAAACAAAGGAAGGCAAAGGAGAGGGGGAAAATAACGGTTAGTCAACAAAAGCTCAAGTTTGTTTTCATCCATATATGCTGAGAGTAGCCAGTGAAGAAGACCTTTTAGAATAAAACTTCTTAAATATCAATGAAGACCTTCAGTCTACCACTTCGATGGTTGTTCCAACAAATATGCAATCTAGGAATAAGAGCACCACATCATACCTTCTAGTTATGCCTTTATGGTAAGGAATTTGATATTCAAATCTTAATAACAAAATGCATTTCTAATTTTCATTATCACCTTGAAGCAATCAGCTGAAGCTCATACCATGTGAATCATTGTTTCCAGAATTGGTAGTCAGCCTAAGACTTGATTGAAGATTTGACATATCGAAAATGTCAGAGTAGAGTTCATCCTTTATATTGCTTTCCATCTTCAAGCCTAGGGGACAATCAACAATAATAAATACAAATAAAAAAATCATGTAAGTTCAAATATCATAAGCCAAAAGCAAAATAAAATAAAATAAAAGAGATTTGAGGCAAAAAAAAAAACTAAAATCCATTGTCCTCCTTTGAGATTATTACATATAATTAAAGTCAAAAGTTCCCACATGAATGCACAAACTGTATTTTAATAATAAAAGCTTTCAGGCGCTCAAGACAAACTAATTGTATATCGTCTACATAATAGAAGACATCCAAGCTATAATACGACAAGCTTGACAAAATGCATTATGATCAATGTAGCTTTTATTCTTCTTATTAATATCAATAGAAAATCATTAAAAGAAAACTTTGCAAATTCTATACAGTTAAATGGTTGATGTAATGTGTCATCCAATTATAACAATTAATATATAGAGTAGCTTTCAAGAATTAAATACATTGCTGCACACAATGAACCTTTTTTTTTTGGATAAGAAATTGCCAAACCATAAACTATTACATTCCAATTCTTCTTGAATACACTTTTAATAGATAGTAACTCAGTTTAAGAAGCAGAGGAATCTTCATTACTCATTACTCCCCCATTTGGAATCTCTGGTAGTTGAGATTTCAAAAACTGTCTTTCTTCATGAACTAAAACTCTCTATCTCAAGAAAAAGAAACGCCACCTGAATTCCAAAAATTCTTGAAAAGAATATATCTTTCTTTTCCCAAAACCAAATTAAGATGGAGCAAAAAAAAGTCCTCAACAAGCTTGGTATCATATTAAAGCCAACAACCCAATAATGAACCACAAACCATCTTTGCCTATATCATAAAACCATGACACCATCAAGAATAGAAAAGTTTAACTCAAGAAACAGATGATGAAGAAATCAGGCAAAACCAAACACTTAGAATACGAAATCTCCCATTCACCAAATTTCAGAAAGTATGTTCCTCAACTAGGAAAACCACCCCCAAGTACTAGTTCATCAACACCAGCGAAGCGTCAGCATCAGAATCAGCATCCGCAACACCAACAATCAACATGTACTCCATCAATCAACATCTACTCCAAATTATATGAAGTCTACCAATAGTTCTGTTGCAAGAAAACATCAATCTCAAGGTAGTTTAAGGAGCCTTCAAACTTATTCTCAAAGTAGTAGTAGAAAAAATTCAAGTAACTCAAAGTTAGGATTAGCTAGTTCTGTTAATAAACCAACTAGGAGTTTATTACCTAGAACTCCTAGTTTTAAACCAACATGAGTTTCATCATGTTCCCCTATTGTTATGTATGATAACTTTCAAGTAGAAAGGGCTACATGTTCAACATCAGAATCAGAATCAACATCCGCAACACCAACAATCAACATGTACTCCAAATTATATGAAGTCTACCAATAGTTCTGTTGCAAGGAAAGGCTACTGCTTTAAAGAAGTCACAATTACACCTTATATTGCATCTCACTATTACATATTTAGCTCACAGTAAACAAAACAACTACGAGGCACAAGAAACCTAGAAGAAAACAATTGAAAGAGGGGCTCAATTTACATTTTTCATTGCCTCTGGAACATTAATCATTAAAAATTGAGATTTAACCTCGAAAAAAACCGGGCCGGAGTTCTAAACCGCCTGCTTCCATAGAACAATATCGTGGCAACCTAGACCTACGTGGTCATATTGGATCCTTGGGAACCATCACAAGTACGGCCGGCCTAAATGGAGGAAAATCAGAAAATATGAGTAGGCAGCAATCATAGACCAAGAAATTAAACAAGAAGAAACGAGATACGAGTCAACTCCATGAAGCTAGATTTAGGCTAGGCTAAAAAAAATCATAAATCACACAGTTACCTAGAAAGAAATTAATCACAACATTCTCATACTTGTAAAGAAATCCCATATTCGTACAAACATAAGTTCAAGAGCAAGCTAAATTACTTGAAAGATTAGCATTACTATTCAATATCGAGATTTCAACAAACACAAAATTATTATATATTAATCAAATCATTTAGAGCTGTAAACAACTAAATAAGAGGTCACAACGATCTTGACAGAAAATCGATGAAAAGATAACGATAAGCAACCATTTAGAGCTAAGGTTAAAACCGAAATCGATACAAACTTCATCAAGGAAATAGCCATGCTAACAAAGAAAATCAACTAACAGTAGTTAAAGAGAAAATCAACAGAAATAAGAGTATCTTGCTATTATTCAATTTACAGTCAATACTATATCAAGAAAATGAAATAATCTAACAACAAAGCAACCCCAAAATGATGCCCAGTTAAGCAGAAAACAGGACAAACACACATTATTCAAATGGAAAACGAGGAATAAGATAAGGACGTTACCATTAATCAAGGACGAAGCGATTCCACCACCACACAAGAAACTCTGAGAATCCGAACGAACAAAGCAGGGGTGTCAAAGATTCGAACAAGAGAAGAAACGACTTGTATATTTATATGTCAAGTATTCATTTACCCCAAGAGTGAGTTGTGTATTCACTGTAATTTTTTGCATCCCTTTCTTTCTGTTTTCTTAACCTTTGTCCTCCAACGGATAAGAATTAGGGAAAAATAGAAATTCCCAATTTGAATTATTGTACAAGGATAAGATTATACCCAATTTTTCAATAGTTTCAAACGGCTCGCCAATGATGGCCGTTCGATCTTGACGCTAGGACGAGTGAAACGTTGAGATTGTCCCACCTAGCACTGTTCGTACCGTTGAGGCAAGGCAAAGGGAGAAGACGACAAGGGCGCCTGATGTACTGGATCGTTCTTCATGTATTTTTGTCGTTTACCGCTGTGAATTGACGGTGCGTGCTTCTGTATTGTTGACGTTGACTGTAAGGCTGGGCACCGGAACGGGTTGTATCGGTACCATTCCGGTCCGTTCCGGTACCATTCCGGTTCGTTCCGGTCCGGTAATATTCGGGACGGGATGGGATACATTGAACCGGTACACGGAACGGAAC
Source organism: Solanum gracilifrons (assembly GCA_029582605.1). Classification (NCBI taxonomy): domain Eukaryota; kingdom Viridiplantae; phylum Streptophyta; class Magnoliopsida; order Solanales; family Solanaceae; genus Solanum; species Solanum gracilifrons. The sequence goes on from JAJOOH010028824.1 coordinate 16,088, forward strand.
GGTACCATGATTTGGTACCGGTATACCGGTACCGGTTCATCCCGGTTCATTCCGGTTCCGTTCCGGTCCGGTCCGGTACCGGTCCGGTCCCGGTAAATTATTTTTAATTAAAATAAAAAATAATATTTTTGTCATTATTTACTTTTATTAGCATTTCTTTTTTGTTTATTTAATTTTTTTTAAATTACAAACTTAAGTTATTTAACTTACAAGTTATAAGTATAACTTAATAACTTATAAACTTCAAAAGATTCAAATCTTTAAAACTTATAACATAACTACATAAGCTCAAAAACTAAAAAAAAACTTTATTAAACTTAACTTACAA
>JAJOOH010028825.1:0-16000 GCA_029582605.1 Solanum gracilifrons
GGATACCCTAGTTAATTCTCTCATCTTGATAAAAACCGAAATTAACTTTTGTTTATTGATTACTTACTGAACTCTTACAATTTGTTTCACAAATCCCCACCCCCCCCCCCCCTTTTATTTCTTGTTTCAGGAAGTACTTTGGCTAATGGAATATAATTGTTGGTTAAAGTAAAATCTAAACCATTTTCCTCATGGGATCGACCCCAACCTACAAGTTGGGTTCTTTACTTGATAACGATCGCTTATACTTCTTTAGGGAGGTCTAATTTGAGTGAATCAGTAAGCATGAAACATATACCGAGAGCAATATTAGGAGGAGACTCCTGTTCATCTCTATCTTGAAGAGCATCAGACCTACTTTTCTTCCTCTCTCTTCCCCTAGTGCTAAGTACCAGGCAATCTCTTATTTTGTGGTCACTTCCACCACAACCAAAACAACCCTTCATGCCGGCTAGACACTTATCATCATGCTTCCTTCCACACCTCACACAAGTAGGCCTAATCACATAAGATCCACTACCACTCACTCCTTGTGATTTTGGGGTAGACACCCTCTTCCCACAAAACTTTTGAAGAAATTTAGAAGAATATTGTCCAAAAGACCTCTCAAGAGAAGAATTTTCATCATCTATCCTAACCCACTTTTTCTCCTTCAACCTTTCTTCAAGTTTCTTTTGCTCAATTTCAAAGGCATACACTACAAGACGAGGTACATTCATATTATGCTCAAACATGGCCATACTACATTCTTTTACCACCAAATCGGACAATCCCGACACAAACTTACTCATCCCCGATTTGGGATCGGACACTACAACTGGAACATACTTAGACAATTGAGTGAACCTCCACGAATATTCCTTAACACTCATATCACCTTGTCTAAGGTTGATGAACTCAACCACCAAAGCTTCTCTCATCTCTAAATAGAAGAACTTATATAGAAAAGCACTCTTGAACCCTTCCCACTCTATAGGGCCTAATCCTACCGCTCTAGTCTCTTTCCACTGATCATACGATAATCCTACAACCCCTTTGAGTTGCTAAGAAGCTAACTCCGCCTTATCTTCCGGAGTTACTCTCATAAAGTCCATCACCGTAGAGACCTCTTCTACAAACTCTTGGGGATTCTCTCCCACCTTGGACCTATTGTAACACCCCAGAAACTAGTAAATTGAACTAGAGAGTTCTAGAGCCTTGTATCAGAGCTTTGGAATTTCGTATGAGAGTTGAACACGTAAAAATGATTCTCGTACTTAGAATAGGTGTTTTAGGGGTTAAACGTCCGGGTATGACTACCCAAGGACCAACCAAAGGGGTCCTTGAGGAGGACCCCAAAACAGTCCCTAGATCTACAAAACTGGCAGCACCAACGATTGGCCACCTACTAGTCGTACCTGGACCCACACCTCATAGGTGGGGGTCGTGGGTCAAGACCTGCAAAGGTCTTCCATGTTAAGCCTCAGATGCAATCCACGAACTAGCAGTATGAACCGTGAACCCACCTACGGTCCATGGGTGGGTGATCCCTAGGTCCATTTAGTTTTCAGCTTTTAGTTTTTAAGTTGGTACTTAGGGGTTAAGTTAGTAATTAATTAGGGTTAAGGGAGGTCATTTAGTTAGTTAATTATCCAACTATAAATACCTAATATTCCCCTAAAACTAAGTCATTAAATCATTCATCTAAGACCCCAAATTACTCTCCAAATATTCTCTCACTAGAAGTGAAGAAGAAGAAGAAAAAGAAGAGAAGAAAGATGGAAGATTCTCCTCCATTGTTGAGAGCTTTCTTTAGGGCTTTGAATCAGGGTATGATTAGCTTATTCATCTATGGGTTCCTATCCCATAGATCCCCCTTAGTTTTCCCTAATTGAAATGTCAAGAACCCAATTGTAGCTAGGTTGTGCTTGCATTGTGGGTAGGGCTTGGGTATGTTTCTAATCTAGTGGATAATACCCAATTATGATTGATTAAGCTTTGTTTAGTGATATTTTGATGAATTTATGTTATTTTTAAGGTAAACCCTAATCTAAGTTGATGAATGTGATATTTGTGGGTTATGCCATTAGAGATGGAATTGAAGGTTCATATGTGATATTCGCAAATCAATGCCATGTGTAGTAATTGTTCAAAGTTAGGAGCATATCATCATGAATTGAACTAGACCTTATTGAATATGAATTATCTTGACTTGTAAGATATAATTGAACCTTTATGATCAATTGAGACTTGAATCACGTAGTAATGAAAGATCTTATCAAAATACCTTGAAATCTATGTATAAAGAAGAGCTTAAGAAAGAAACCTTGAGAGTAAGGCTTGTGATCATAATAGCTTTGGATTTAGGGTGAAGCTAATGTGATTACCTATTGATTCTAAGGCTTTGATAGTAAAGTCTAAAAGAGAATAGAAGTCTAATAGGTAGAATTGTGGTGAAAGGCCTATACTCACCTAAACTACCTTATGAATGCTTAAAAGTATAAAGTGATGGAATCACTTGAAAATGGATTGATTTTCAAGGATATCCGTCCATGAGATATGAGTATTAAGCAAGGCTTAACAAGTAAATCTTGGGGTGTATGCTTGGCTCCAAGTGGATATTGACACTGAGATAGAGTGTCACACAAGATAGGGTCCGGGCTCTAAGGAGAACCACACCTAGTTGATGTGAGGACTACCAAGTAAAAAAGGGGAAACTCTTACGTAGTAGAGTGTGGGTTTTCCCAAAGTTAGATCTAAGCTAAGACATGCTTATAGAAGTATCTCATAGTGTTCTAAAGCATAATTGAACTAAAATTACTTAATGAAGTACCTCATAGTGTTCAAGAGTATAAGTGGACTTAGACATTGTTGAGGTAGTATCTCATAGGGTCCATGTATAGAAGGAACTTAGACATACTTAAGAGAGTATCTCATAGTGTGCAAAGTAGAAATGGATTTAGACATGCTTGAGCAAGTGTCTCATAGGATCCATGTAAGTAATGAACTTAGACGTGCTTAACGAAGTACCTCATAGTGTTCCAAGGTTTAAAAAGAGATGAACTAAGATCTGCCTAAGAGAGTACCTCCTAGTGTTCTAAAGTAAAGAGAGGAACTAGGTTCCAAACCAAGAAGTGTTATGTTAGTATGAGGTTATGGGGTGCTATGCATGTATTGCACAACTATGACTTAGGGTTATTAAAGAGATGTCTTGAGATAAGATTGTGATGTAGTTGCCCTTCCTAGCTATAGTTGACTAAAGGTGACAGATTCCCTCAGTTATGAGAGTTAATCTAATAATGAGACCAAAGGAGGGTGATTATCACTAAGATGACTTCAAGGCTATGCTTAGTGTGAAGGGTCGTATGGTATGCTTTTCATACATTGCACAAGTGTGCTTTGAGGTTACTTAGGATTTTGGTGCCCTTATGGTAGAGAAGATTAAAACTTGACCATGTACATAGACTATGATTAAGATGACCTAAAAGGGATACTTGGCTTGGGTAGTATTATGCGATGCTATTCATGCATTGCACATGTATGCTTTTAAGGTTACTTGAGAATGGTGCTATTATGGAGTAGATGACTAGGAGTAAAATTATGCTTATATGATGCTTATGTTGAAGACTTGGCTTATTATGATTATGATGTATCTCCCATGCTCTTTAACTATGTCTTATGTTGACTTATGACTATATGATACTTATGTTGCAGATTATGATATGACTATGTTGATTATGCTATGATCATGTTATGTCTCTTCTGCTTATGTCTTATGTTGACTAACCATTTTGATATGCTCTTATGATGTTGTGCTAGCTTTTATACTTGGTACATTTTGTACTAACACATATTTCCTACATTCTAATCAAATGTAGGGTTACGGAGATTGAGTTACTTTGGAGGCTAGGTTCTTAAGAAGCAAGAAAAATTGAAGATTTTGGTGAGTCCTCATAGCTTCGAGGACAAACCCATGATTCCTTTATGTCATTTCTTTATGTTTTAGACATTGTATGGCCTGCGTCCCAAGACTTTTATTCAAGAATTTAGATAGATGGTTTGAGACAAAGAGATAGTAAAGACTTTCTCTTGTTTTTATATAAATGATTTTAATTGTAAAAGTTTTAAATTTTTCCATGCTTTTCTATGATCTTATGTTATGATTGTGCTAAGGGCTTGTATGAGCATCCTTTGGAGTCAAGTATGCCATGTTACGTTTAGGGGGGTACCCCTGGGTCCTGACAAACTTGGTATCAGAGCACAAGGTTTAGAATGCTTCTAGGATTGTCTCAAACCACATCTAGTAGAGTCTTGTTCAAAAATGTGAAGCGCGCCACATTTTATAAATAGGAGGCTATTGGATGCTTAGGAAATCTCACTTATTCATTCTCTAAGTCATGCTATAGAGTTTAGATCTAGTAGGTCTTTCTCTTAACCTTTTCCCTATGGTTTTTCAGGTTATGGCTAATACTAGGGCTAATGCTAGGAGAGAAGATGAAGACAATGGAGAACAAGAGGTTCCTCCACAAGTTCCAAACCAAGCTCCTCCTCAAGCTCCAAATGACCCTCCAATGGAGAATGTCACTCTTGCGGAGTTTAGGGCTTCTATGCAATTGTTGGCTCAAGCTTTGACGGCGCAAACCAGTAGTGAGGTGGTGGCTCCGACAAACCCAATAATGGGGATGGCTTCTTCTAGGGTTAGAGAGTTTTTGAGGATGAACCCTCCGGAGTTTTATGGATCCAAAGTGGAAAAAGATTCTTAACGTTTTATAGATTAGGTGTATAAGGAGCTTGCCATTATGGGATTAACTTAGGTAGAGAAAGCGGAGCTAGCTGCTTATTAATTAAGGGATGTAGCACAAATTTGGTATAAGCAATGGAAAGATAGTAGGCTGGTAGAGGCGGGTCCCATAGATTGGGAGATGTTTAAGGAGGAATTCCTTGATAGGTTCTTTCCCCTAGAGTTGAGGGAGCTAAAGATGCAAGAGTTCATAAATCTTAAGCAAGGGGGTATGAGTGTAAAAGAGTATTCCCTTAAGTTCAACCAACTATCCAAATATGCTCCAACCATATTTGGGGATTCAAGGGCTAAGATGAATAAGTTTGTGATGGGAGTGTCCGAATTAGTGGTCAATAAATGTCTATCGGCATTGCTTATTCCTAGTATGAATATCTCCCGTCTCATGGTGCATGCTCAACAAATTGAGGAGCAAAAGCTCAAGAAAATGAATAGAGAGGGGAAAAGAGCTAGAACCGATGATGGGAACTTTCCCAATGCTAAGTGTAATGAGCAAGGTAGGTCTAACCCTAGACAGACGTATTCCGGCCAAGACTCTCCATTTCCTAAGCCTAGTTGCACCAAGTGTGGGAGGAATCATTATGGCAAGTGCCTAGCCGGCATGGATGGTTGCTCTAGGTGTGGTAAGGAAGGGCACAAAATGAGAGATTGCCCGATACTTAAGGCTAAGAAAAGGGAGGATAATAAAGTTACCTCTAGTGGTTCGGATGATAGTGCTCAAAGAAGAATAGATTGTATACTCTCCAATCTAGAGAAGATCAACAGTGATCTCCTCATCCCCCTTCTGGTATGTATTTTATGCTTTAGCATATTTCCAGATTTCTTGTCTTTTGTGACTTGTTATGATGGACTTTGAAGTTTTTTTTAGCATATATGATGTTTAGAAAAGTTAGTGTGGGCTTACTCCCAAGGGGGAGATAGTCTGCCTATCTAGTAGAGTTATTGTGTGCTTTATGTGTTGCCATGATTTCCTTATATGCATGTTCATGAAAATTCTTAGGTCTTGTTAGAAATGACTTATTTTCATTTTTTCCTCATGTTGTAGTACATTTGAGTAGGATTTGCATATAGACATCATGAGTTGATTATGAGCATGCCTTAGTTTTTGGAGATGTAAGGTTCCTCCTTGAATGCATGCTTTATGAGAAGAAATTTGCATTTAGGCTCCATGAGTGTGTGTTGAGCATGTTTTATCTAGGATATGTTACTTCCTCCTTGAAAATGAGTAAATTTAGAGTTTCATGCATTTTGGGTTGGAAGGAGTAGTTCCTACTCCCTTGTGTTGCATTGAATGTGTTTAGCTTGGAATTGAAGTTTTCTTCCTTGGTTGTGTGCATTTAGATGTAGTGCATGGATGATGGGCTGTTATCTTAGAGTTATAACTTTAAGAAGTGTTTCTAATTGTCATTCGAGGATGAATTATCTCAAGGGGGAGATGTTGTAACACCCCGGAAACTAGTAAGTTGAACTAGAGAGTTCTAGAGCCTTGTATGGAAGTTTTGGAGTTTCGTATGAGGCTTAAATCGTAAAAATGATTCCTGTACATAAAATAGGGGTTTTAGGGGTTAAACATCCGAGTAAAATTCCCCAAAGACCAACCAAAGGGGTCCTTGAGGAGGACCCTAAAACAGTCCCTAAATCTGCAAAACTGGCAGCACCTACGATTGGCCACCTGCTGGCCGTAGGTGGACCCACGCCCCCTAGGTGGGGGTCTTGGGTCAAGACCTGCAAAGGCCTCCCATGTTAAGCCCCATATGCAATCCACAAACTAGCAATACGCTCCGTGAACCCACCTACGGTCCATGGGTGGGTGATCCGTAGGTCCCGTCAGTTTTCAGCTTCTAGTTTTTAAGTTGGGACTTAGGGGTTAATTTGGTAATTAATTAGGGGTTAAGGGAGGTCGATTATTTATTTAATTATCCACCTATAAATACCTAATAGACCCCTAAAACTAAGTCATTAACTCAATCATCTAAGACCCCAAATTACTCTCCAAATATTCTCTCTCTAGAAGTGAAGAAGAAGAAGAGGGAAGATTATCCTCCATTGTTGAGAGATGTATTTAGGTCTTTGAACCAAGGTATGTTTAGCTTATTCATCTATGGGATCTTCCCCCATAGATAGCTCTTAGTTGTCCCCCAATTGAAAAGTCAAGAACCCAATTCTAACTAGGGTTGTGCTTGCATTGTTGGTAGGGCTTGGGTATGATTCCAATCTAGTGGATAATACCTAATTATGATTTATTAAGCTTTGTTTATTGATACTATGATGAATTTATTTGATTTCTATGGTAAACCCTAATCTAAGTTGATGAATGTGATAGTTGTAGGTTATGCCAATAGAGATGGAATTGAAGGTTCATAAGTGATCTTCCTAAATCAATGTCATGTGTGGTAATTGTTCAAAGTTAGGAGCATATAATAATGAATTGAACTACACCTTATTTAATATGATTGATCTTGACTTGAAAGTTAGAATTGAACCTTTATGATTAATTGAGACTTGAATCACCTAGTAATGAAAGATGTGATCAAAATACCTTGAAATCTAGGTATAAAGAAGAGATTAAGAATGAAACCTTGAGAGTAAGGCTTGTGATCATAATAGCTATGGCTTTAGGGTGAAGCTAATGTGATTACCTATTGATGCCAAGGCTTTGAGAGTAAAGCCTAATAGGTAGAATTGTGGTGAAAGGCCTATACTCACCTAAACTACCTTATTAATGCTTAAAAGTATAAAGTGATGAAATCACTTGAACATGGATTGATTGTCAAGGACATATTTCCATGAGATATGAGTGTTAAGCAAGGTTTAACAAGTAAATCTTGTAGTGTATGCTTGGCTCCAACTGGATATTTACAATTATATGGAGTGTCACACAAGATAGGGTCTGGGCTCCAAATAGAAAGGAGAACCACACCTAGTTGATGTGAGGACTATCCAATTAAAAAAGGGGGAACTCTTACGTAGTAGAGTGTGGGCTTTCCCAAAGTTAGGTCGCATGGGATGGAAGTGTAACACCCCGGAAATTCTATGACTTAAGTTAGAGCCTCACCTTATAAATAATGACTTAAAAATAGTTAAAATGATTTTTCTAAACCTAAATTAATGCAATTGTCTTGGTTTGGAAGAGTAAAAGTCTAAACGTCAAGGAACAACCACGACGTCCGGAAACTAGAGAAGAATGTGTTCTAGTGTGTCCTTAGATTTTTGGCAGGTTTGGGAGTGTCGTATGATGGTATAATCTTGTAAAAAGGTTTAGATTAGGTAAATATATGTTTATAGGGTCAAAATGTTTGAATACGACGCCTCTGGGCCACCCCAAGGGGTCCCCGAGGAGGACCCCAACCTTGCCAAGCAAGCTGTCAAGGCAGCTTTCAAATTACACTTGGAGGGAAGAAGTGTGCGTCGCAGACTAGCTCCCCCAGAGAGCAAACGGTTAGTTCGCGACACGATCGTGTCGTGGAGTCTACTATCTCGAAATTTAGTTCCAAATATCTTCAGGGAACAGCTCCACGTCGTAGACTTGTTCCGCTACGAAAATGCAGAAATTCAAAAATTGTTTTTTACTTCATTAAAGAGTCCAACTAAGTGAGGGGTATTTAGGGTACTTTAGGGGACGTGTATATAATGATTTTTAAATCAATTTACCTCACTTTTATCAATCAAACACAAAACCCGAAAGATCTAAACCTAAAGTTCCTCCTTTTCTCTACTCTCTCTCTCTCCTAAAAACTCCATTGAAGAAGATTGGAGATTCAAGAAGAAGACCAACTCTCCAAGGTTTCAAATCGGATTTTCGTGGTTAATTCGTCAATAAGGTATGGTTTCTTATCACTCTTGCGATTCCTTTCCCCTAGAGGCCCCTTCAAGATGAATTTCAAAATCTCCAATTTCTAGGTTTCAATCCAAAAACATGAGTCTTCTTTCTAAAGTGAAACTGATGTTATAAACTAACTTTGATTGAGGTTATAAGAACCATTATGGATTAATTTATGTTGTATTGGTGGTTTCTTGAAGAATTTCCTATGAGACCCACGTTTCTCCTTATTTTCCTAATTCTAACCCTAGTTTGTGTTGGATATTGATTGAAGGCTACGAATTAAATGTGATTTTATGTAATTCATGTTTTTATGATGATTCTACCCTAGGTTATGTATAATTTCGATGAAATTCGGGTTGAGTCTTTGAATGAAGCCTGAAGACTATGAAGCGAATATGTCAATTGTTTATATTGATGTTGATTATGTTATTACTTCACGAATTACCTTGTATTATGTATTGGTTATGAATTGTTTAGTTATTGAAGTATGGATGTCCCACGAAGGGAAATAAGGTATGAAGGTTGGTTTTTCTTTGAAATCAAGTATGAAAGGTGAATTACTTAGATTGTAATGATGCTATATCTAATGTGTTGTTGTGGTGTTGATGACCTAGTTTCCTCATCCTTAACCCTCCACACTTGAATTAGCTATGAAGTATGTATGTATATTATGGTATGATTGCCATATGATTGAAAGGTAGTTCTCATGATTATAGTGTAATGTAAAGATAAAGGTTTACTCACTTGCTAGGTGTCTCTAAAGTGAAAGGATTGTCACTCACTTACTAACACATATGGGCTTTTATAGTAAGATATCTACATAAGAGTCTATTAAAGGCTAATGTGAACTTATGTGATGACTAAAGATGGTTACAAAATGGAATTAGATGCCTAGCACAGAAAGGGCATGTAAATGAGATAAGGGTCTCACGTTTAGTAAGTCCGGCTCCCCACATGGGTTTCCTCACGTTTAGCAAGTCCGGATTACCCACGGTATGTGTTATCTCATGAGATGGAAACCCCCACGTTTAGTAAGTTAGGATTTCTAGAAGCAATCTCATTGACCCTTAACTATGTGCCCACATAGGACTCTAGCTTAGTGGATCCACCTAGATAGCTATGTACAAATGGTTACACCTTACGCAAGTGTTAACCATCTCTTTCCGGTGTGGGAGTAGAAAACCGGATTCTATGTAACTCTCATGGTCTATGTCGGTTGTTGTAATATTTCCCTAACGTAAAAGTAAATGAAGGTATGAAAGGTGTGAACTCTTACTAGGGCTTTCTTAAGGGTTTCTACATAGTGTAAGTGGGACTGCTCTTGCACATTGCACTTATGGGATCCTAAGAGATGGTGGTAGTAGTGTTCTCTTATGATTATGATGATTATGACTTATGTATATTGAAGCTATGTTATGTATGATCATTATGAATATGGTAAGTTATGATGAAATATGATCTTATGAATGTATGCATGAAGTAGGTTGCTTAATGTGATACTTGTCTTTGAATAGGGTTATAGGGGTTCTATTCTTTGCATTGCACTAGTATTGTTTGGGTTGTCTACATGTTGGGATGATATTATGTTGGATTGGACTATGATGCTCACTTTGTGTGCATATTGGATTTACTTGGTAAAAAACATGTTTTGACTAAATGTCCTTTTATGCATGTTTCAATGGTTTTTATGCATAGTTGCTATACTTTGTACGTGTGTTGTACTAACCCATATTTTCTCCCTTTTCCCCATACATTTAGGTTCGGGCCGTTGAGGATGCAAGCTTACTTCTCAAGACACTTGGAGTTGCTTCCCCAAGTTAGTGAGTTCTTAAGTCTGAGGAGAAGACCCTGTGATCTAGCTTCTATGTTTAGTCCTTTGCTTATGTTGAAAGACATTGTTGTACTTTCGTATTTCAAGACTTCTTATTGATGTAAGGGCTAAGTCCCATTTTCGATACTTCTATGTCTAGATGGTACATTGTGACGAAGTAAGATTCGCTTTTTCATATATGAAGTGAATTTCAACTTCTAAAGTAAAAGTTTTAAATTTTTTGTGATTTTATTCTATGATACATGCTATGCTGAACGCTAAGGGTCTGTATAAGACCTCTTCAAGGTCGAATATGCCGGTAACGACTAGAGGGAGCTCTCGGGTCGTTACAAACTTGGTATCAGAGCATAAGGTTGAGAATAATGTAGGATTCATGTCACAAGATACCACGTCGAGTAGATTCTTGTTCATGGGTGTGAAGTGTGCCACACTTATGCTTGAGAGGCTACGAGATGCTTAGGAACTTTCACTCTTTTGTTATCCCATAGTCGTGCCTAAGAGTCCAAACTCTATTTAATCCTTTTCTTCTAATCCTTCTATTGTGCTTATAGGCAATGAATACAAGAAGGAACAACGCAAGGAGGGCCGGTGAGAAGAATGTGAATGAGGATGTTCCCCCTCAAGCTCCTCAAAACCCTCAAGTTTCTATTGAAGAAGGGGTTGTGTCTAATGTTTAGATAAGGTCGGCTATTCATAATTTGACTCAAGTGTTGGCCACTCAAATTGCTAGGGATGCTATGGTGCAAGTGAACCCCAATGCTAGCACTACCGCTTCTAGGATAAACGATTTCATAAGGATGAATCCCTTTACTTTGTTTGGCTCCAAAGTGGAAGAAGATCCACAAGGGTTCATCGATGAAATGTTTAATGTTCTAGAGGCTATGCGTGTGTCTTCTCAAGAAAAGGCGGAGTTAGCCGCCTATCAACTCAAAGATATGGCACAACTATGGTAAGAACAATGGAAGGAGAGGAGACCTATTAGAGAGGGTCCGATAAGTTGGTCTACATTCAAGACGGCTTTTCTTGATAGGTTTTTACCCTTGGAACAAAGGAAGAGGAAAATGCAAGAAGTCATCAACCTCCGTCTAGGGGGTATGAGCATGAAGGAGTATGGCCTCAAGTTCACTCAATTGTCCAAGCATGCTCCTACTTTGGTGTCGAACTCTAGGGCTCCAATGAACAAATTTGTTTTCAGGGTATCCAATCTTGTGAAGAATGAATGTAGGTCGGCTATGCTAATACCAAGCATGGACGTTTCTCATCTTATGGTTCATGCCGAACAAATTGAGGAGCAGATGCTTAAGCAAGTTGGCAGAGAATTAAAGAGGTCAAGGGCAGATGTTGGAAATCCTTCTAAGGTTAGGTTTAAAATCCAAGATAAGCCAAAGTTCAAAAAAAGGTTTTCCAACCAAGGTCCTCCTATCACTCCAAGGGTCAACAGAGGTAAAGTGTCTACGCCCATCCACAAGAAGCAAGAGGTGGTGGTCCTTATGTTGAGAAGCCTATTGGTACAAAGTGTGGTCAAAAAAATGAAGGCAAGTGCCTAGTTGGCACGGGTAATTGCTATGGTTGTGGTAAGAGTGGCCACATAAGGAGGGAGTGCCCTATGCTAAAGGCTCAAGGAAAGGAAAATGCTCAACCACAAGCAAGTGGCCCAAATCCTGATGCTCCTAAGAAGAACCACTTATATGCTCTCCAATCCAGAGGTGATCAAGAGAGCTCTCCGGATGTTGTGACCGGTATGCTACAAGTATTTTCAATTAATTTTTATGCATTGTTGGATCCCGGTGCCACTTTGTCTTTTGTAACCCCTTTAGTGGCTATAAAGTTTGATCTGCTCCCCAATGTCTTAGATAAATCCTTTTCGGTTTCTACCCCGGTGGGTGATTCCATAGTTTCTAAAAGAGTTTATAGGGGTTGTCCTATATTATTGCCCAATATAGTCACTATGGTTGATTTGGTAGAACTTGATATGTAGACTTTGATGTTATATTGAGGATGGATTGGCTTTATGCTTGTTTTGCGTCCATAGATTGTAGGACCCGAATTGTGAAGTTTCAATTTCCTAATGAACCCATTTTATAATGGAAGGGAGGAAATTCCGTCCCTAGGGGAAGGATCATTTCATGTCGAAAAGCTTATAAGTTTATTTCTAAGGGTTGTCTCTATCATATTGTGAGGGTCAAGGACCTTGAGTCCGAGATTCCTCCTTTGGAGTCGGTCCCCATAGTGAAAGATTTTCAGAAGTCTTTCCCAATGACTTACCCGGAATTCCTCCCGAATGGAAAATAGATTTCGGCATAGATTTATTGCCGGGTACGCAACCCATTTCAATCCCTCCTTACCAGATGGCCCTCGTGGAGTTGAATGAATTAAAAGTTCAACTCAAAGATTTGTTGGATAAGGGTTTCATCCAACCTATTATATCTCCTTGGGGTGCACCGGTGTTATATATGAAGAAGAAAGATGGATCTCTTCGTATGTGTATTGATTACCGGCAATTAAATAAGGTGAGCATTAAGAACAAGTACCCACTCCCTAGGATTGATGACTTATTTGATCAACTTCGAGGAGCGAGTTACTTTTCAAAAATTGATTTGTGGTCGGGTTATCACCAACTTAGGGTGAGAGGTGTTGATGTTCCGAAAACAACATTCCGAACAAGTTATGGTCATTTTGAGTTCTTAGTGATGTCTTTTGGTCTTACAAATGCCCTGGCGGCTTTCATGGACCTTATGAATCGTGTGTTTAGAAATTTTCTAGACTCATTTGTTATTGTCTTTATTGATGACAGCTTGATATACTCTAAAAGTGAGGATGATCACATGAATCATTTGAGGATAGTATTGCAAGTCCTTAAAGATCACCAACTCTATGCTAAGTTTAGCAAGTGCGAGTTTTGGCTAAGATCAGTTGCTTTCCTTGGTCACATTGTTTCTAGTGAGGGTATACAAGTTGATCCAAAGAAAACCGATGCGGTCAAAATTTGGCCTAGACCTTTGAATCCTTCTGACATCCAATGCTTTTTGGGTTTGGCTGGTTACTACCGGAGGTTTGTTGAGGGATTTTCATCTATTGCATCTCCATTAACGGCCTTAACTCAAAAGATGTCAAAGTTTGAATGGTCGGAATATTGTGAAAAGAGCTTCCAATTTTTGAAAGATAAGCTCACCTCCGCTTCGGTTTTGACCTTACCGGAGGGCACTGAAGGGTTTGTAGTATATTGTGATGCTTCCCAAGTGGGTTTGGGTTGTGTCCTGATGCAACATGGTAAGGTTATATCTTATGCCTCGAGATAACTTAAGGTGCATGAGAAGAATTATCCAACTCATGACCCTGAGCTAGCGGTCGTAGTCTTTGCTTTAATTATTTGGAGACACTACCTCTATGGGGTGCATGTGGATGTGTTTACCGACAACAAGAGTGTTCAATATGTTTTTAGCCAAAAAGAATTGAATCTTTAACAAAGGAGGTGGTTGGAACTCTTAAAAGATTATGATATTAGTGTCCTTTACCACCCCGGAAAGGCAAATGTGGTTGCGAATGCTTTGAGTCATGTATCGATGGGTATTGTGTCACATATGGAAGAAGCGAAAAGAGAGTTAGCCCGTGATGTACATAGGCTAGTTCGGCTGGGTGTCCGACTTGAACGTTCCCCAAAAGGAGGTGTCATGGTCCATCATAATTCCGAGTCATCGATTATTGTTGATGTGAAGTCTAAGCAACATCTTGACCCTATTTTGATGGAACTAAAAGAGTGGGTTCTCAACAAATCAATAGAAACTTTCTCTCAAGGAGAAGATGGGGTGCTTAGGCACCAAGGGAGGTTATGTGTGCCGGATATGGATAGCCTAAGAGAGACAATTTTAGAAGAGGCCCATGGGTCCTAATACTCCATCCATCCGGGAGCCACCAAAATGTATCGTGACTTACGTGAGATTTATTGGTGGAACGGAATGAAACGAGACATAGCAAATTTTGTGGCTAGGTGCTCAAATTGCCAATAAGTCAAAGCCGAGCACCAAGGACAAGGAGGTCGAACTCAAGATATTGATACCCCCACTTGGAAGTGGGAAGAGGTCAATATGAACTTCGTGGTAGGTTTGCCTCGAACCCGTAGGCAACATGATTCCATTTGGGTCATTGTGGATAGATTGACTAAATCAGCCCATTTTCTTCCCGTCAAGGTTTTTTATTCAGCGGAAGATTATGCTAAGTTGTACATTAAGGAGATTGTGAAGTTGCATGGGGCTTGTTGTCGATTATTTCCGATAGAGGTGCCCAATTTACTTCCCATTTTTAGAGGTCGTTCCAAAGAGGGCTTGGTACTCAAGTGAAACTTAGTACCGCATTTCACCCTCAAACGGATGGTCAAGCGGAATGCACCATCATAACCCTAGAGGACATATTGAGAGTGTGTGTCATTCACTTCAAAGGTAATTGGGATGACCACCTACCTTTGATACAATTTTCCTACAATAATAACTACCACTCGAGTATTGGTATGACACCCTTTAAAGAACTTTATGGTAGAAGGTGTTGATCTCCGGTTGGGTGGTTTGAAGAGGGTGAATTTTCTCTTCTTGGTCCCAAGGTAGTCTATGAGGCCACGGAAAAAGTTTGACTTATAGGGGATAGGTTGAAAACGGCTCATAGTCGGCAAAATTCTTATGCCGATAATAGAAAGAGGGATCTTGAATTTGAAGTAGGTGATTGGGTCTACTTGAAAATCTCACCCATGAAAGGAGTGATGAGGTTTGGTAAGAAGGGGAAACTTAGCCCCCGGTATGTTGGGCCTTATGAGATCTTGAAGCGTGTTGGAAAGGTAGCCTATGAATTGAAATGGCCCATCGAATTGGCCCCGATTCAACCGGTGTTCCATATTTCAATGTTAAAGAAGTGTATAGGTGACCTGGTGTACATTTTCCCTCTAGAAGGTTTAGGGGTGAATGAGAACCTTTCTTATGAAGAGGTTCCGTTCGAAATCTTAGATTGTCAAGTTAAGAAGTTGAGGAATAACGAGGTTGCCTCCGTAAAAGTCCTACGGAGAAACCACCTAGTTGAGGGTGCAACAAGGGAGGTTAGGCCGACATGAAGTCCTGCAACCCTCATCTTTTTACTCCTACTCCTAGCCAAAGTTGAGGTTAGTAGTCTGTCTTAATTTGGTATGAACGGAAAATCATGAGTGTTGATGATTATGACATGATTTCCTTGTATAGGCATATTTTTGTGAAACTTCATGCCTAAGTTGTATTTTCAGTTTTTATGAATTTTGTTTCTCATGGTTGAAATTGCACCCATAGGTGTTGTGTGATTTTGTCTTCATGAGAGTTGTAATGAGCATGCTTGATGTTGTCTTGTTAAAGAAATGTCTTGTTGATTGCTTAATATATATGTTGATGCTCATTGAATATGGCGAAGGTAATTCCTCCTATACTTATGTGAAGTAAAGAGTTTTGAGCATAGTGATGTTGTGGATTAAATTCCTATATGATATAATGATATGATGTCGTTGATGTGACTAGTTGTTATGCTGCTAGTTTGAGTCATTGTCTCCCTAGAAAGAAGT
>JAJOOH010028826.1:0-13358 GCA_029582605.1 Solanum gracilifrons
TATGCCATTACCGTTTAAGAAAAGGCTCATTCATGCCATTATTTTTTAACGGTGGTTTTGCAAAACCATTTTTAAAAATGTTTGTTCAGAATTTTGATTTTTTATTATAAAAAAAATAATGACGTGGCCAAATTATAATTGGCCACGTGTAAAAAATGATTTTGCAAAACCACCATTAAAATGTTTGTTCAGAATTTTAATTTTTTATTATAAAAATAATAATGACATGGCCGAATTATAATTGGTCACGTGTAAAAAATGATTTTGCAAAACCACCGTTAAAATGTTTGTTCAGAATTTTGATTTTTTATTATAAAAAAAATAATGATGTGGCCGAATTATAATTGGTCACGTGTAAAAAATGGTTTTGCAAAATCACCGTTAAAAAAAAATGGCATGAATGAGCCTTTTCTTAAACAGTAATGGCATAGATGAGCCAAACTTTTAACGGATGGCATAAATGAACCTTTTCTAAAAGTTCGATGGCATATTTGAGCCTTTTCCTTAAATAAAATAATAATAAAGATCCATTACTAATTTAAAAGGTGGTCCCACAAGAAGTCGTTGTGTGTATTTTATTTTGTTGGCATAAACTACAATACAACGACCTCCTCCTTATCACCTAACTATATTTATATAAAATATAATGATTTATAATCGCCCATAGTTTTGATTTGTAATTGGCTAATTGCCATTGCCGTCTTTTTTTATTTTCTAGCATCGTATAACCTATCCCCATTTATTTTGGTGTTAACTTTCATTTTGATTTTAAAACAAAAATATCGAATGAATACTGATTCACATTTTTGTAGAAATATAGGAAGAGATTTGTTGCTGTCCGTATTCCATTTGTAACGAAATGACCTAGTGTTGAACATCTTATTTTTTTCATACTAATCCAAAACAGAAAGGAGAATCTATTTTCTCACATTTTCTTCTTTATTTCCTTACTCAATTTCCAAGCAGAAAGATAATATTGCTGAAGGCAATGGAGCAGTGCGAAACGAGAGCGGGGCGGGTTGAACTCCCAAAATATTGCTCGGCCTGCATAATAACTTTTTCATTTTCAAACCACCCCACAAAAACCAACTCAGCATAATTTTTTAAAATTTATTTTTCTAGTTAAGTTTGATGCTAAAAATAAAACTAATAAAAATAAATTTATGTTTTCATAAGTTGTATTAATAGGATAGTGACTTCAAAATTTATTTATTTTAGAGGTCAATTAGGAAAGAAATTATATTATTTTTTATTGAACCACTTTCATTTATTATCTTGAATATTTTAGTAGTAGCTTTAAAGAAATTATCATAACTAATAATGCTCAATCACTCTTATAACATGTAAAAGTTTCAATAAAAGTTTAAACCCAGCACAACCTTAAATCCGCCCCATTACTACCCCTAATTGCAGACGGGTTCAATGTTTTACTGTGGACAAGTTTCCTTGAATGATTTTTGTTTGTTATCAATGAATCCAGACTTGCATACACCAATGGCCCAAACCCAAATATCAAGGCATCGGTTAGCCCCATGATGAAATTAATAGTTTTGGCTCATCATTTTGGTCTATGTTCTCTTGTGCTTCATATTTCAGACCAATTTCTTCTATTAAATAGAATACCTTAAGAAGGAATTTATCAAACAAACAAGTTGCATGAAACAAAAATAACAGAACGTTACTTCATCTGAAAGCAGTACTAGTTGGTGGATTAATGAGTAATGATTCTCTTATGTATTCAATTTTCAAGTAGAATAGGAAGATCAACTAGTGTAACATCACTATTATTATTTTTTTATGATTATTCATTAGTAAATCGAAACATAGAAGTTAGTAGTGGTGAAAAGGCAACCATAGAATATTTGGGTGCATTACTGATCAAATTTTACTACACATTACAGCTGGTTGCGCTAAAGAGTCTGATCCAAGTTGCACCAACCACACTATATACCAACAAGAGAATTTACACCAATATTGCTTTCAACAAAGATCCAAGTCAAATATTATTACTATAATTTACACAAATTTAAAACTATCTAATCTATGAAATAAACATGACAATAAAACAGCAAAATATCTGCAATCCACCTGAAGATGTATGTGTCAAACTCAAAACTCAATGCTCACATGACACTGCAATTTTTGCAACTGAAGGAACATTCCCTCAAAATCTTAAATAATCAATAATAATTAAAGAGAGCAACCAAAAGTGAAACTTTATGGTCAATGGAGTGGTTTAAATCTCGTCGATGACCCAAAAACATTAGGTGGGCGGCGTTACCTGTTACCAATTCTGATTATTCTGGTTTAGTAAGTAAATGGCGGAGTAACCTTAGTGCACACAACCCCCATTATGGAAAAGAAAAATTATTGTTACTATGAGAGGAAACTACCTACCTACAAGCTATGATACTCAGACTCTTCAAAAAGGTCAACGGGTGCATGTCGAATTCTCCAAAACTAGTGTAATTTTGAAGAATCTAACAGGGGTGAGGCATCATTTTTAAAGAGTCCGAACAACATAGCCTACAAGTATCCGTCCCACAAGCATGTATAGCACACATTTTAAAGGCAATCATAACATGAACTAAAGTCTATTCAAGGGACATGGTCTATGTAGAGGGAATATGACAAAAACTGTTTATATTACTTCATGTAATATAGTTCTAGTTGGGGCAAGCTGCCAGAGACTGACATAAGCACATGAAATGCCTCCGTATAGGTAATTGCCCCAACTTCAGACTCCCACTGCATTAACAAATCAGTATTCGCTCATCCCCAGAAAATCACAAGATTAGCACACTAATTCCAAGGAACAAGCTTTCAAATAGAGTGTATTATCAAATAATGGAAGAAAACTAATACTACCAAAGTGCAAATCTTCAAATTATGTTCATCCTCATGCTTTTAAGATAGATCAACGGTTATGCACTATCAAGTTCTCTCAAAATTCCTCTGCAGTTTAAGCTGTCAGAAAAACAAAAACCGAGTTTGTGCAAGCAAACTACCAAAAATCTAGTAGAGAAGGCATGATACTCATGATGCAACCAAATGAAAGCAATGAAGGATCAGGCTACACACAAGGCAGAAATAGCTCACAAGCTGCAACGAATTAAGCACAATTTTCTATTCAATGCTAAAAAAATTATTTGCCAATCCACAGACCGTAGCAGCAAACTACATTCATATTCCCTCATCTAAACCAATTTCAGGCGCAATTATAACAATCCAACTTCACTCTGCTCAACAATAAAAATTAGGTAATGAGTAACTTCGGCCCATGGAGTTCATGACAGTGTTATCAAAGGCGTGCTTAAGCCCTAAAGCGAGGCTCAAAATGCATTACGTGCTTCACCTCGCTTAACATGCGCTTCAGTATCGTCATCAAGGCTCTAAGACATACTTTTCCTTGTGATGAGCATTTCCTGAAGAGGTGATGCTGAACCATTGAGATTTCACTTTATCGTAAAAACAATCAATTACTTTGTCCGTATATTTGTTATTCATTCATGCTTATAATTATTAGTCTTGGACTATATATATATATATATATTTGTATGTTTTCTCCATTTACGCCTTTTCTCAATAAAGCCCACGCTTTATTTTCGCTTCGCGCTCAAAGCCCCCAACAAACCTTGGAGCTTTTTTGCATTTTCCGCTTAGATAACACTGGTTCATGAGTGCTTTCTTTCTCAAGCCATCAAAATGCATTCATCTAACCCTTAATTACTCACCATCCGTAAGCAAATAGATGACAATTCGGAATGCAGGTCGATGCATTAACTTAGTAAAAATGTACACTTTCAATAACAAAATTAAGCTCTTTACTTGTGATCCTTTGAGTCCTGTGATATTGGTCCAGTAGTAACTTTATGACAATAATATCAAATAGAACTGGATATAAAGCGTCCATATAAAACTCCCATGGATCCTTCATTGTAGTATATCCTAAGAATTACAACTAGAAAACTGGTAAGTTGAGCTTTTGGCATCATTTTCTTTCAAATAATCATGGAGCATACTTCCTCCACTTCTCCAGAAAATTCTTAAAAGAAGAAACCACTAGAAAATAGTGCATGTGCAGACACCAGAAATAAATAGATCTCTGTTTGCTCTATATAGCTCAAATTTCCTTACATCAGAAAAGGAACAGGTGTCTTGTTTCCCAATCAAAATCCAAGATGCTTCACAGAAATACAGCCTCTCCAATGCAAAATTCTCTAGCCCCACATACACAAAGAGGCAACAGATAATAGATGAACTCCATCTCTCCAAGAGGCATGTTAATGCATAGGGCTTCCATATTAACAGATCCAACTGCAGGCTCTTTTGTCAACTCAAATCTGTACCATAAATAAGTTGGTGGGTAACCACATGCTCCATATCTTCAAGTACAGCTCTTACAGAGAAAAAAGTGAGAAAAATCTTCCCGGCTTCATCCCACAGAAGAGGGAGGAGGAGGGAGGTGGGCACGAGAGCATATAGGATACTCAGTTCTGAGGGCATGACTACCAAAAGAAACACATGGTTGCTAATAATAAGAGACATACCTTATTAGTAGTATGATCCAGAACCACCACTTCCCGTATAACCACTGCCACCCATACCACGACTAGTATAAACCGAGTCAACCTGAAAATTCATCAGAGAAGAACAGGAACCACAGTTATCATCAGATAAACACTAAAGCCTCCGCAGAAATCAACGGAGTAGAAGCATACATCGCTGCCACGAGACATGTAATCACTACCATAGCTGGATGAATACATTCCACCTATATCACTTCCAGCATAGGAGCCTGCAAACCAAAATAAAAATCAAGACAGCTTTCTCTAAACATACATGTAATAACAAATGTTACGAAAAATAACCAGATTTTACAATGAACAAAAGAACACACCTCCACCATAACCCATATCCTGACGACTGCTATACATCCCATGAGAATCTTGACCTGAAAGGGAGCCCCTACTGCCACCATATCCAAGATTTGATCTCCCAAGTCTACTAATATGTAAATAAGGAAGTCAATATAGTACCAATGATTGCAAAACAGGAAGAAAAATGAATTAACAATAATTATAAGGTACCTGTCACCATATGCATCTCCATAATGGGAGCCACTTCCACTGCCTAGTTCGTAATCCAAACGAGCACGAGAATGCCGCACTCCTGCCTCAGCATAGCGGGGATGAACATCATCCTGGCATATATGGAAGATGATAAATTAGTTTGTATCTTCTTGTGCAGATCAGAAAAATATCTTAAATGGAGTTTACGGTGAAGATAACTTACCCCTGCAGTGTATGGACGTTTTGAACCAGATGCAGAGTCATATTCACGACCACGTCCCTCGCGGTAAGATGGAGGGGGCCTTTCAAACTGTTGCCCATATCCATCATCAACATAAGCTCTCCTTGCTGCAGAGTGAGTACCTCTAGGCAATTCAGGGTAACCAGAGCCACGGGAAGAATACTCATCCCTATAGGATGCACGTCTGTCAGAATGAACCCTCGAAGGATACTCAGCTACTGCTCTACTTCTGGGAGGAGGGATTTCCTCGCGCCGTCCATACTCCCTCTTCAAGCTACTCTTTGGATATGAGGGAACTGCAATTCACTCATTAGTTATTTGGTTGTTCATAAAGTTAGCAAAGTTCAACCAGCAGATTTTGACGAAAGACGGAAATCATCTCATACCAGGTGGTCTTCGGTCATATGACCGGCTAGATGGTGGAGCTCTGGGTCTTCCCCTAGGAGGCAAATCCATCACTGCCCGTCTATCTCTCGATCCTGCAGGTCGTTTGAAACCACGACCAACTACAGGAGGCATGCGTGTACTAACTCTAGTCCCTCGAATAGCATGACTATGTGGCACTATACGACCCCAAGGGGCACGGGGACCATGCATGGACATACGCCAAGGTCGCAAATCTCCTCGTCCACCATATTTCCCTCTGCCCCTCTCAAGGGGTCTTGATAATCTGGCCCTAACTTTAACCTGAAATATACAACTTCAAGAAACCACTCGCAAGAGTTACATATATATTCAGGGATACTTTTAGACAGAAAACAAACCTTGTTATCTCCTTCACCCACTTCCTCATTATTAATACTTTTAGCACAAGTAACTGCAGCCTCATGGGTGTCGAAGGTGACAAATCCGAAGTCCTTTCTCTTGGCTGAAGGCATATTTCTGGCAAGCTCAACTTTTTCAATCTTCCCATATTCTTTAAGAAACTCCCGCACACGATCCTCGTCCCAGGATGCAGAAAGGCCATCAACAAACACTGTTTTGACCTGAACTCAAGAGATATTCACTCACAGTCATATCTTGATTTATCAATAAAAAAATAAAAAAATTCACCCACAGTCAGATAACAATTGATATGCAGCAATTGACTCAAGAAGACTCAAAAAGTAAGCAGCAATGTCATCGGAAAAGAACTAACAAGGAAAGAAGATAACCAAACTACCCAGCTCAAAAATTAATGAAATGGGGGAAAGGCCAAACTTGAACAGCAAGCACCTAGCTATAAATCTAATTTATTGTAGAAAGGAAAAATTAAAATACAGAGCGTCCTCATTCATTCTTCTTTTCTTCGCAGCAGAAGAGACTAAAAGAGAAGGGATAAAAAGCAAACCATAGAACGACAAAGTATGTTCAAAAACATAATATAACAACCTCCAAAATAAGCTAAGAATCACAACAACAAAAGCCTCCATTTGACAATATACTAACTATACTTGACCGGTCATTGTTCCTTCTATTAAAATATAGATATATCTCCAGAGAGTTTACCTGTGACATGATTTCATCCCCAGGATCAATGAATGAATCCTCAAAAGAAACCTTTGCAGGCCTATCAACACCAAACATAACATCTCTCTTTTGTAACCGCTTAAAAGCATCCATGGCCTCCGAACGTGAAGAGAACTCCAAGAAAGCAAATCCTCGATTCATTCCCTCATAATTAGTGTCTTCGACCAACGTCAAATCCTCAATATTGTCAACACCATAATGCTTCAGCTTCTCTTTTAACTGGGAGAGAAAGCAAACATCAATGACTCGTTAAGCAGCTCCTCAAAACTGAGAATCATGTTTGTTGACAATATGATATGCCTAGCCTACTTACAGCTTCTTTTGTCCAGGTCTTGCATATGTTACCCAAAAACAGAGTATCATTGTCTTGACTTGGAGAGACACCACACTGTTTTCCATTGATCTGAAAATTCCATTGTCAGGAAATACCTTCTATGAGGGATTAAAATCAGTCACATAAACACTATAAAATAAAGAAAATACCACTGGATTTTTCAGCTCAGTACAAGCTCGTTTTGCTTGTTCCACAGTGGCAAATCGCAGGAATGCAAATCCCTTATTCTTCTTTGTATGAGAATTCATCATAAGCCTCACTTCAGTAACCTCGCCAACTTTACTGAAGACCTTCCTGAGATCATCCTCAGTAGCATCCTTGTCCAAACCACCAACAAATATTTCAATTTCCTTCCGCTTACGCCTTTCTTTAACAACTTCATGATGTTCTTCCTCCTCAGCGGCATGAACCATCTCAGCATGCTCCTCCCCAGCATGCTCATCTTCTTCATCGCCCTCAATTTCCTCATGAACATCTTCAACATCCTCTTCCACCATATCACCCTCTTCCTCTTCATCAACATCTACCTCTTCAGGTTCTTCCTCTATTTCATCTCCCTCTTCCTGAATATCATCATTTTCAATTCCTCTCTCATCATAATCAACAGTGCCATACTCTTCAGGGTCATATTCAGGGTCATTATCCTCCAAATCTAATCGATCACCCTTTTCATATTGATCGACTGACTCTTTCACATCATCCACCTCTGCCACAAGGAAAAAAAAAAATCAGCCTCCCAAGCCAGTAGATGGAGAAAATAAGAGCCTCGCATCCAAACATAATTTTCTTGCAAGTCCTATAAGCTGTCAACAATATCCAACTCTATAGAGACGTAACTGATCATCAAAAGATGCCATAGAAAAATTTAAAAAGAACCACATGTGGAAACTCCTCAGGAAAAAAGATTAAAGTTACACGATTTGACAATACTGTAATCTTTCCTTCCCTTCCTTATTGTAGAATAAGGGACCCTTTCATCCATCCCAGTTCCCAGCAAAAGCCTCACCCTTTTTCATTATTTCAGGGTTTGTCCCACAAAGGTGGGTCTTGGAACCAACTCATGAATGCCTCGATGTAACTCATACACCTCAAACATCCTCTTGGACTTGGAGACGCCTCACTTTACAATTTTCTGCCATAAGATTTAAGTGATGGTCACAGCTAACCCTCCAACCTAGACCTTATTAAAACTATCCTCCCGTAATCACCTTCTCTTGAGATAATATTATTCAATTTAGACCCATAATTCTTTTTTTGACAAACTCTTAATTAAGCTAAATTATTACAATTTGCAAAAAAATTGTCAACAATTATAAGCATAAAACAGAGCTGGGATATTAATTCAAATAAGTTGCACAAATTCCATCAATACTCACTCTTGTCTGAACTGAGCATCTTGTTCTGTACAGCTTTGGCATTCAACGGTTGCTCAGGCTCCGGCTTTTCTTCAGGGACTTTGAATTCTTGTTTGAGCTCCACCGCGTTATCCTTACTCTCTTCTTCCATTGGTTCCTCAAGAGACCTTGGCGTGGCACGAGATGTACGGCCACCTCTTTTGGATCCAGAACCTGTAGGTGTCTTTCTCGCTGATTTTGGAGGCATAGTTGGTAAGAATCTGAAAAAGCTTTGGAGATGTATGTACGTATGTGAGTCGTGAAGAAGAAACAAGACCTACAAATTACTACTCTCTTTCTCTTTAGGTTTGCTTTATTTGTGCAGAGTTGATGCGTTAGGGCATACCCGACCCGTTTTCCTATTTACTATTAATATTAATATATTAATGCCCGTTTTGTATCAATAAAGTCACTTAACTTAATATTTTTATCTTCAAAAATCATTTAATTACATTTATCATTAAAATAAATTTGATATACCAAATTAAATTATTTTTTATGTCATGTAATCATGAATTTCATAAGTAAATAAAATTATATATATTTTTTATTTTAGTGTCATGCAATCATGTATCCACAAATAAACAAAATTATATAAAGCAACTTTCACATATAGAAAACACAAAAATCATATTCCTATGCTATAATTATAGTTTGTATAATTGCGTTCCATACCAAACTTTATGTTTGCTATGGAGCATCAGATTGTATAACTCTGGCTCCTCTTCAGATTTGTATAATTTCGTTGGCAGACCATTTGTATAAATCGTTGTCAGCCTCTCGTTTGTATAAATCGTTGGCAGCCTCTTAATTCAATTTTATGTGTTTGTATATCTACATAAAATTTGAATTTGTATACAATTGAATCGAAATAAAACGTTTGTATATCAAATCTCTCTCTCTCTCTCGCTTTATACAAACATAGATTATACATTGTATATTTGTATAATATGTGTTTGTATAAAGCGAGAAAGAGAGAAAGGCAAAAGAGAGTTGGACAGGGAAATATTTGTATTGTATAATTATAAGTGTATAGGATGAAGATATATATATTTGCACGTGTATATACAATTTTCTCTCGCTTTATACAAACAGAAACACAATTTTATACATTTGTGTTTGTATAAAGCGAGAGAGGCGAGGAAGAGACTAGCGAGCGAGAAAGGGAGAGTGGCGAGCGAGAATTTCAGGGAGAGAGGCGAATGACAACAGTTTGCTATGGGGTACAATTAAATCAAACTGTGGTTATAACATTTAATTTGAATTAATAGTGTAACACCCTGACTTTCCAAAACGTCTAAATTAACTCGTATCTTCGTGGAAAGACAAGGAGGGTGAGTAATAAATTAAAAATGATGTGGTATGTCATATTTTAAGTGTTCAAGGGTTGTATCTCAAGTTTTGAAGTTAAGTAAGTGGCAAAATAAAAATTGGCGAAAGTTATCGTAAGTTCCTTTTTAAAGATTTGTCTAAAATTTGGGTCAAATGTCTTGGATGTTTTCTCTCAATATATAAAGAGTTATAAGGCCTATCACCCATTATATCGAAGGCCTACGAGTCTAGTTTGCAACGCACAAAACTCCGTATCAAACCGACATCAGAGCAAAAAGTTATGAGGATTTTACTAGGGACTGCCGGGGCAGAATCCGGGTCAGGTCAAAAATATGGTATGTCGGGTTATTTAACGTTTTAAGCCATGAAAACATTCCTTTTCAGTTCCAAACCAGAGAGAAAGCTTAAGAGAGAGTTCTTATGGAGTTCTAGCATGATGAAGGTTAGTTTTTACGATTTCTACCATTAAACATTGCCCCGTGCCTAGAAACGTAATCCCTACATGTTGCAATCATTATTCCCTTCTATTAGCTGCGTTTGGAGCTGGTTTTTAAAGATATAAATTTGTAGTTATTGGTGTTTCTTCAAGGTTTACACTTGGTTAACTAAGGTAATCATTTCAGGACCCTTTTATGGTTGTTTTGATCAATTTCTACGGACGTTTTGACAAGTTGGGGCAATATGGCAAATCTGCCGATTTAAGATTAATTATGAAGTGTTTATAGGAGCGTACCAGCTTTGTATATATAGTGTTTGCGAAGCTTAGGACATAAGGAACTACGGTCTTTCGAGCGTTCATTGGAAAGGTATGTTAAGGCTATTCCCTACTTATGAATGTTTCCTTAAATCTTAGGAGCAATGTAATTGGGTTGTTATCCTTGTTACACTTGTAGCCATTATCATTGATTATTGGCTACTCGAGTTGATATAATCCTCCCTTATCGGGATTCTTATTCAGTTAGTAGCGTCCCTATGTTGGAAACGACTTAGAGGCTATTTGTATAGGTTGCTTATAACTAAATTGCTCGCTTTTAGCGATTGGATTGTTATTGTTGCCCTTGGGGCTATTGTGGTTAGCTGCAGGAATGTGATCTATGCCTAAAAGGGCTATGTTCTGCCTACAAGGTTATATGGATGCCTAAAAGGGTTATGAGTTGCCTACGGGGCTATATTGATGCCTAGAAGGGCTATGAGTTGCCTACAGGGCTATATTGACGCCTAAGAAGACTATGTGCTTCCTACAGGATCATGTTGTTGCCTAAGAGGGCTATGAGTTGTCTATAAGCTATGTTGATGCCTAAGAGAGCTATGTGCTGCCTACAGGGCTATATTAATGCCTAAGAGGGTTATGTGACTGCCTACGAGGCTAGGGGACTACCGATAGGGGTATATAAGCTGATTGGCACCTTCCGGGCTTTTGGGGGCCTGAGAAGGTGGTCTTGTGTGTTGTTTGTACCTGCCGAGCTTATGGAGGCTTGGGTAGGTTGTTGTTTTATTATTTTTGATAAGTTTAGATTTAGGAGCAAGTCAGTACACTTATCTTATCCTTGATTTATTTATCAGATTATTTCAGTATATCAGGATACCTCCTCATAGTCTATTGCCTTTCATACTCTGTACATTATTTTGTACTGACGCCCCATTGCCTTGGGGGCGCTGCATTCATGCATGCAGGTCCTGATAGATGACCGAGTAGACCTCCTCAACAGCAGGATTGACTTTTATCTGGTTGGCTAGCCCCTTTCCTCCAGAGCTGCCAGAGTTGGGAGGTTTGTTACCTTGTTGTATATATCTTTATGGGTAGGCTGGGGTCCTGTTCCGCTAATCTTTACTACTCTTAGAGGCTTGCAGGCTAGTGTGTGGGGTGTATAGCTACGTTATGGCCATACTGGCCTATGTTGTTGGTTTGCTGAAGCTTGTGAGCTGTTTGATGCATTGTATTGATATATACCTGCTTTTAGTTTTGGTATAGATATCATGGTGGTCTCGACGGCCCAATCAGGACTTCTGTGCTAGTTGGCTATTTATTTATATGATCTCCTGAGAGTAGCTGTTTCTTTTATAGATTAGTTGACAGGGGCCTTGCCGGCTGAGGGCTTAGTTTTAAGCCGAGATATACTTGTTTGTTTTCTGGATTGTGTGTGGCTGTCATGCGCTAGTAGCAAATGGTTCAGCAGGATCGGCTCGGGCCTGAGTTTTGGTATTAGGAGCCAGTTGCTCCCCTCGAGTTTGGGGTGTGACAAATAGTTTGCTATTATATACAATTTTTCCAATTATATACGCCATGTAATTATGCTTTTTCTCCTTCTTATTGGCATGATTTTTTATTTTATTTTATTTTGCTAAATAAGTTGTCGTATTTTTCTGAACTATTACAGACAATAAAAAGAATTGAGTTACTTAATAAATCAGTTTGTACATTAGAAAAAATAGAAAAGACACATCATTCACACCCTATTTGTGAAAATCGGATAGAAGAGACTACTGTTAGGTGAAACAGTAGATCCAATTGAATGTAATTTTCAATAGTTTAACAAATGAAATCTTTTTGGAGCTGTTCTTTGTCTAATTGGGTTTAATAGTAATCTTGTTGAACAACGTTCCTTACATGAATTGATATTCTCCATAATATCGGAATTGAGCTTTTTGTCGCCTGTAATAGACTAGAAAAAAGGTGTTTGCAAAAAGAGACTTGTGTCAATAATTAAGAAGAGGAAAAGGCATAATTACACGGCATAAAACTAAATAAACTTTATAATTTTGTTTGTTTGGAGGTTCATGATTACATGACATGAAAAGGTGATTTGATTTGTCATATGAAATTTATTTTAATGATAAATGTTGCTAAATGATTTTTGAAGATAAATGTTAAGTTAAGTGATTTTTTTGATACAAAACAAAATTTAGTGACTTTACTAGATAATATTTTATACTTCAATGACCTTTTAAGATATTAACTCCAAGATCATCATATGTATTATAGCCAAATATATTTGTCATAACTACTGCTTTTTGAAGTTCTTTTTTTTTGTAATTAGAGGGGATTGGCAAGGGTGGATCGATAGATTCACTTTTTTTAACCTACAATGTCTTCTTAGTTAGTTATACATATGATTTAATACCATGGGGTTATTTATGTAAAGACAAAAGTACCCTCAAATTTTTTTCAGCATTTTATTTATTTTCTTGATTTTATATTTTATATTTGTATTAGTAGATTTATTTAAATAAATTAGCTAACAAATTTTATTATTTAGATAGAGTTGTTTGTTGCTAAATAAATCCAATACAAATTAATAAATGTAAGTTGTTTAACATTTACTAATTGAAAAGGCAAATATATCACTACATGACGTTTGTAATCTTAATTGAATGTATTATTTGTTTATATATATATATATATAAGAGAGAGAGAGAGAGAGAGAGAGAGAGAGAGAGAGAGAGAGAGAGAGAGAGAGAGAGAGAGAGATTTATAT
>JAJOOH010028827.1:0-13541 GCA_029582605.1 Solanum gracilifrons
GAGAGGGGAACGAAAATATATGTATATATACAATTTTCTCTCGCTTTATACAAACACAAACGCATTTTATACAATTTGCATTTTTTGTATAAAGTGAGAGAGGTGAGTGAGAGAGCGAGATCTGGAAGAGTGGCGAGCGAAATCTGGGAGAGGGGAGAGAGGAGAACGAAAATATATGTATGTATACAATTTTCTCTCGCTTTATACAAACCCGAACGCACTTTATATACTTGCGTTTGTATAAAAAACGAGAGAGGCGAGGAGAGAACGAGAATGGCGAGCGAGATTCACCAGGAGAGAGGTGAAATAGCAACTGTTTGCTATGAGGAACAATTAAATCAAACTGTATTTATAGCATTTAATTTGAATTAATAGTTTGTTATTATATACAATTTTCCCTAATTAGAATTGATACGATGATCACTAAGGAGGACACTTTTAATTCTACTAGTTTCACTGTACGTGTGTTGCACGTGCGTATCATATCATATAGTATACGATATTGTAAAATGGAAATGGAATTAATATTACTAAATTAAGTTTTTTAGTAAATTATTATAATTGAAAGAACACAGAAAAAGTGCTTTTAAATGATAAATACAGTTTGTCATAGAGTTAATTATTTTTTGAGATCAAAAGGACCAAACATCATTGAAACATTTGAAAATACATTCAAAGTTTAAATATGAGGAGAAAGTGACATTACTTTAGTGGTATTTTTTTTCACTTCGCTCAATTTTGTAAACAAATTTTACCAACAAACTAGAAAAAAAATATCAATATAAAAAAGGTCATCAATAGCCTTTTATTTTAAGGCTATGACTAGGGGTGTTCACGGTTTGGATAAAAACCGATCCAAACCAAAAAATTAAACCAAACCGATAAAATAAAACTGATTTTATTTTGGTTTGGTTTTAGATTTTTGAAAACCGATAGTATTTAGTTTGGTTATGGTTTTATTCGAAAAAATCGAAGAAATAACCGAACCGAACCGATAAATTATATACATATATTTTATTAATATATATACTTTAATATATTGTTTTTATAAACAATTTTAAAGATCTTATACATATTTTCATTAAAATTTCTTTATAATTTAATTATTGAAAGCAAAAATGGCCAAGATGAAATATTTATCTTATTGATTTCATGTATATGAGTGTCTATGACAATTCTTTGTGGGACTGAAAATGTTATTTTTCTCTTCCTTATAGGCCAATGTAGTGAATTTTAAAGCTTTATTGATAGTAGATTTAGTGATCGAAAGTTCAGTAATTTAAGTCATTCTAACTATTTTTCGTTTTGAATGGATTGTTGTCACTTTTTTCACATTTTGAATGAATTGTTTCTTTTATTTTTGTGTATGGTTAATAACCGAATAACTGAACCAAACCAAATCGAAACCGATAACCACCAAACCGATAAATGTATATTATATTTGGTTTGGTTTGGTTTTGATAATTTTAAAATCGATTAAGTTGGTTTGGTTTTGGTTTTCACCAATAATCGATCCAAACCAACCCGTGAACACCCCTAGTTATGACCATAAATAATGAACACCATTTAAGTACAAATTTTCTCTTAAATATTGATGCTTGAAATTTAATATGTGCATGATCTTAATAACGATTACCATAAATATTCAAATGTTTTATCTTTATATGTAATATATCTTTTAAAAAAATATTTTTACTCAATTAATATTTGTGTAAGGCTATCATAGAGAGGCAATTTTATGAAAAAGGTACTATAGTGAATATCAACATTGTTATAAGTAGAATGTTATAGAGATAAATAAAAAAATATAATATCAAAAATGTGTTCTAAAAAAATTAGGTTATTACAGTGAAATGTTGTTTAAATATATGTCAAATATTTAGAAAATATATTTCAGTAGCATAATTTAATGTTGATATATGAACAACATCACCTAAGGTGTAAAATATTTCATTTCTTTATGTTTCTACCATATCTTTGCGGAATTTTAGTCTTCTACTTTTTTTTTGCCGCATATGTATCATATAGTTGTTGTCTAATGAAAGTATGTAATATTTAGTATATAATAGAAGTTGTATTGTGATATAAAACATTAAACTTTTTCAATAAAAAAAACTACTAGATGATTAAAATTTAAGTATTATTTATAGAATTTCTTTAATTTGATTTAAGATCATTTTTATGATCAATCACTATTTACATATCTAATTTTATATAGCTAGCAGGGTGTGTATCCTGTGACATGACATTTTCTAAGATTAAAATGAATGCAAAATAACAGGAAATTCATACTTAAAATTTTGTACAGTCAATATAAATATTCATAAAAAAAAAAATATAGAACCCAATTTGTAGCCAATGAAAAAGGAAGATGAAAATATATGTTCATGCTATATTTACTCTAGTGTTCCATTTGATTGAAATCTCCTGTCACGAACACTTTACTTTCTTTGTTCACTTTTGCTTACACATATCTATCAAAGAAATATTTATTATCAATGCAATATTATCATATTAATTATAAGTAAAAATGATAATCTATTTTTGAAATAGTGGACTTAACATTGAAACGAATAATTCAATGAACTACATTCATGCCCACTATTTAAAAAATTTTAGGAAGAAACTCCTTTGTTTGAGGGTAAAAGAAGAAAAAATGGAAAAACAAAGAAGATCATGTGCCTTTTTTGTATTTTTTAAAATTATTATTGTCTCTATCACAACTTGATCTATTAATTTTATTAGAAAATATAATCCTCAATGGGATCATTTGTCACTGTTCACTCGTTATGTGA
This sequence comes from Solanum gracilifrons, assembly GCA_029582605.1. Classification (NCBI taxonomy): domain Eukaryota; kingdom Viridiplantae; phylum Streptophyta; class Magnoliopsida; order Solanales; family Solanaceae; genus Solanum; species Solanum gracilifrons. The sequence continues at coordinate 2,796 of JAJOOH010028827.1, forward strand.
ACACTAATTATTAAATTCTCTCTCGAATGAAAACACAAAAGAAATTAATTGAAGAAACAAAACAAGAAAATGAAATGAAACTTCTCGCTCACTATGCATAGAAGTTTTTTGTGTGAAACAAAGTTCACAGTTCTTTGGACATTTCTCTGTTCTTTTTTTTCTTATTAATTAAAAGATAATACCTAAATTTCCATGTGAAGAACTTCAGTGAACCATATCAATGGATTGCAGTTGAATCATTTATGAAAATTTTAAATGATCTCAAATTGTTGCAGAAAAGAGATCCTAAAGAATTTTTAAGAACTGAATGGTTGTGATTTATGACCGAAGAAATATAAAGGTTGAAATTGTTGTCACTATTCATAGAAAAGAAGTCTTTTTTAATAAATAAAAGGGTATAAATGTTCAATAAGGGTACAAACAATATTGAAGTATGTATATGATGAAAATGGTAAGAGGAAAATATTAGTGTGAATTGATGAATAATTTTGTACAATATATTCACCAACTCTTTCTTATGTGGTACCTCGAATTTCGTTGAATTTTAAACTTAATAAACTTTTGTAAATGACATTTGTGTTTTTTTAAGAAGAAGAGCAAAAAACTTAAAAAATTGTAGATTAAAAATGAGAGGAAACCCCCTATTTATAGCTAAGAAGTAGTAGTATTAATAGGTACCTTATCAGAAAAGTCACAACCTGTCGAAAAAGTCACAACCCTTTGAAAAAGTCAGAACTCACCGAAAAAGGCACAACCCTTTGGAAAAGATAACCATTTGAAAAAATGACAACCCTTCAGAAAAGTAGGAACTTATCAGAAATGTCACGATCACTCAAAAAAGTCACAACCTTTCGAAAAGGTCATAACTCATTAGAAAAGTCACAATCCTTTAATGTGAAAAGAAATATAGTCTTAATATAATATAATTAATTAAATGAATAAATAAACAAAATTGAATATTTTTAATTAGGGGTATTATAGTAATTTAATATTTAAGTTTGAGAATTCATACTACTAGAATATTCATATCTCATCTTCTTTAATATCTTTCAAAACATAATGAAACATGTCAAGTGACATTTTAAAAAAATTATTTTTGGGATCTACTTGGTTTGATTAACATCTTTCATGGGAAAAAAGTCTTTAAACAATGTCATTTTTTAACCACTTGAATTTGATTCAAATCAAATGTTGTAGCATGATTTAATGAATTTTTTTAATACATTATTGTATTTTTACTTTGGAAAAAATGTAAAAACTAGTGTAAGAAAGGAAAAAACAAGTAAAAAGGATACATAAATGTCAAATCAAATTTAAACTAATAAAACTCGAGCATATAACATGGGGGATTGCCGTAATTAGGGGCCAAACGGATAGATCAGATCGGATATGAATCAATTGGAACTGAATCAGGTAAAAATGAATAAATTATTTGACTCGATTTATATTAATATGAATAAAACATGGGTAAGCCCAATGAATAATATGGATATTCATATTATCCATATTATTTATGGTTTCTTATTATGCAGAGAAATATGTGTTGTCATTACAATTTTTTGAAAAATATTTTCATGTTTTCAAAGAATTTTTTTTTTTTTGAAAAATGAGTGCTCCTGAATTGAGGTTGAGAGGTCAAAACTCAGGTCTAGCTCAGATCAAAGTCGAGAGTCAGGATTAGAAGTTAGATCCGAGGTTTGGACTAATTTTGTCATGATCTAGACCATCGTGATTGACACCCACACTAACCCTCCAGTGAGAGAACCATTAATACTAATTAGCTAACCAAAGAACCAAACAACTAAGACATTTAAGTTACGGAAGCAAGTTAAATAGCTAAAAACTGTAGTTCCCATAAACTTCCAAAATATCTAACAACTAAACAATGCGGAAAAATACGCCTAGAACCTAAAAGTCATTGTACCAAAACATCTAAAGTTCAACAAGTCTAAACAAGAAGGGATACAACCCAAACTAATGAACTAATAACTAATTAGAAAGTCTAAGTCCGAAATGTGGGCATAGATAGAAAGAGAACTCATGGCAGCCCGGAAGAACTGGCTCACCCTTGAATTCGAACGACGATCATTGATCTTCTAAGCAAGGTCTGTCAATAGCCGCTTGAAGATGCCCTGTACTCAACAAAAACAAGAGCAAGTGCAGTATCGGTACACAACCACAATGTACTGGTAAGATCACGCGGCTATCCCACTAAGTGTAACGTACATAAGTCAATACAACAATATAATCACATGCATATATCGAAAATATACAATATCATCATCATTTACGAACAACAAACAATTTCACATTTCTCAAGATACACAATTATATCAATTCATTGGCTCTCTCATGGAACCCAAACCCAAACTGTTAGCATACCGAAACGTGGCATCCGATTTAATGTTTATGCCGGAACGTGGCAATCAATCTCATATTTATGCCGGAATGTGGCATCCGATCCAAGTTAGTGTGTCGAAACGCAACACCAGATCCATTCAACAAGCCACAATCACAATCACAAAGTACATTCTCATAATCATACAATCCAGTCATGATTCATAACATTCATCATTCATCTATCCTCATTTACAATTAGCGTGATCAATAATGCAATATTCGCATACATATATGTATTATAATGAAGCAAGAACAAACATACATCACAACATGAAATCACAACCATCACCTACCTCGAAACAAGCTTGAAACCCTAAGAAACTTGATTTTTCCCTTAGCGGATCCATTCCGCTTGTTCTTGGTCTACAAATAATCAATATAACACGGAAATCAATAAACAATCACTAATTACTCGGATTACTAACAATTCTAACAACCCTAGATCATACCCATGATCTCACTACCCAAATTAGGGCTTTTCCCACCATAATTCTCAGATCAAAACTCTCTCCATCGATATTTACCCATTAGATTACGTTCTACTAATCGAAAAATGAATTCGGGGAGTTAAAACCGTACCTTAAGCCTTAAAGATGGTGGAAAACTGTCAAGAATCGCATGGGGTTCGTCTTCTTACTCTCAAAGTCGAAAAGTGCAGAATAAAGACATTTTGGGGTTTATTTCCGACTTTAGTCGCGTTGGGACCCACCACAACGGTCCTCACCTCACTACAACGGCCCCACCCTGGTGACAGAAATCCTCGCCAAAGCGGCTTGCACAAAACAGTGAGCTATTTTAATAATTCCAAGACCCCATTTCACAACACACCTTCAACCAACGACATTCATAAATTACCTGTTCACGCTAGGATCAATTTCAAGAGTTCTACTCACCCGAATTCAATTCCGTAAAGTCGTACAGGTTTCTTAACGACTTACCTATCTACTCATATGATCAAATTCATAATTAGATCACCCAATTGCTACCAGATTTTCCTAGAATTTAATGACTCTGATTTTATCCAAATCTGGACTAGGTTGGGAAATTATAAGTTATTACGAAAAAGTTTTTCGATCCAAAATTTTCCCCGTTGCTTTTTCTATAACGAGGGAATCCGGTCATTACAATAGATACCAATTTACCCATTACTCGTCCTCGAGTGACAAACTTTTTAAAATAAGCTAAGGAAGGAATGTAGTAGTACCTGAATCGACAAACAATTAGGGATACTTGTCTCGCATGTCCCTCTCGGTTTCCCAAGTAGCTTCTTCAACTGGACGATGCTTCCATTGAACTTTCACGGACGTAATCTCTTTGGTCCTCAGCTTATGCACACCACAATTAAGAATTGCATTTGGTTCCTCCTCATATTGTAAGTCCTTGTCTAACACAATTGAGTTTACTTAATGATGTAATCTCCGTCACTATGATATCTCTTCAAGATGGACACATGTAATACTGGGTGAACTCCGGATAGGTTATGAGGTAAAGCCAATCAATAGGCCATAGGCCCTACATATTCAGGAACCTCAAAGGGACCAATGTAATGAGGACTAAGCTTGCTCTTCTTAGCAAATCTCATCACCCCTTTCATGGGTGACACTTTAAGAAGAACATTCTCACCAGTCTGAAATGTCATATCTCTTACCTTATGGTCTGTATATTTCTTCTGTCTACTTTGGGCGGCTAAGAGCTTTGCTTGAATACTTCTCACCTTATCTTGAACATCCTTCACTAAATCAACCCCCAAAGGTTTCACATCTCCAGCTTCGAACCATCATATGGGTGATCTACATCCCCTCCCATAAAGTACCTCAAATGGTGCCATATCAATGCTGGAGTGACAACTATTATTATAGGAGAACTCACACAAAGGTATGAATATATCCCAATGCCCTCCAAAATTAATCACACATGCCCTCAATATGTCTTCTAACACTTGAATAGTCCTCTATGACTGCCCGTTTGTCTGTGGATGAATGGCTGAACTAAATGTGAGTTGTGTGCCCAATTCATCATATAACTTCCTCCAAAACTTGGATGTGAATTGGGTACCACGGTCTGAGGTGATAGAAAGGGGAACCTTATGCAACTTCACTATCTCCTTCACATAAACTTTAGCTAATTGTCCCGCATTATAATCTATTCTTACAGGAATAAAATGGGCAAACTTAGTCAATCTGTCAACCACTACCCAAATATAATCAAATTTACCCAAAGTATTGGGAAGACCAACCACAAAATCGATGACTATCCTTTCCCACTTCCATTCCAGAATTGGCATTATTTGAAGCAAATCTGCAGGCCTTTGATGTTCATACTTTACTTGTTGGCAATTTTGACACTTAGCCACAAACTCCACTATAACCTTCTTCATGCCCGACCACAAATAAATTCGCCTCAAATCTCGATACATCTTGGTCACACCCCAGTGAATTGAATATCGCGAGCCATGGAATTCTGTCAACAATTTCTGAATCAAGTCATCAACTCAAGGAACACAAATTCTTCCTTTAAAATTGAGCACACCTTCCGCATCAAGAGTAGTCTCTTATGCCTTACCAATCGCAGTCTTTTTCTTAAGTTCATTCAAATTTTCATCCTCAAATTGCTTGGCCTTGATCTCTTCAATGAATGTGGCCCTCAATTCAATGCTAGCTAACACCCCACCTTTTTCTGAGATGCCCAACTATATGAACTTAGACTCCAATGTCTGAATTTCCTTAGCCAAGGGTCGCTTGGATACACTCAAGCAAGCTAAATTACCCATATTTACTGTTTTTCGACTCAAAGCGTCTGCCCCTACATTAGCCTTGCCCGGATGATATTGAATGATAACATCATAATCTTTAAGTAACTCCATCCACCTTCGCTGTCTCAAATTCAGATCCTTTTGAGTACGATGATCAGTAAACACCTCACACTTAACCCCATAGAGATAATGTCGCCAAATCTTAAGAGCAAACACTACCACTGCCAACTTCAAATCATATGTCGGGTAGTTCCTCTCATGCACCTTCAATTGACGCAATGCATAAGCTATAACATTCTTATCCTACATCAACACAACACCCAAACCAGAATGTGAAGCATCACAATAAACAATAAAATCTTTATCTTTAACCAGTAGTGCTAGAATAGGTGCGGTGGTCAAAAGAGTCTTGAGCTTTTGAAAACTCTCATCACATTTTTCAGTCCATTCAAATAGTATCTCCTTTTTGGTCAAATTAGTCAAGTGAGTGGCATTAGAAGCAAAGTTCTTCACAAATCGACAATAATAATTGGCAAGCCCCATAAAACTCCTAATTTCAGTCACAGTACTTGGGTTGAACCCAATTCTTAACCCCTTCAATCTTTTGGGGATCTACCATTACCCCTCCTTTTGAAACTACATGTCCCAAAAATGCAACAGAAGTCAACCAAAATTCACACTTAGAAAAAATTTAGCATACAACTTTTGTTTCCCCAGAACACCTAGAACAATACGAAGATGGTCGACATGCTCTCCCTCACTTTTCGAATAGACCAAAATATCATCAATGAAGACTATAACAAACGAATCAAGGAATGGTTTGAACAACCCATTCATCAAACTCATGAAAGCTACAGGCGCATTAGTCAAGCCAAAAGACATAACTAGAAACTCATAGTGCCCATAGTGGGTTCTAAATGCCGTCTTGGGGACATCCTCAAGCCTAATTTTCAATTGATGGTAGCCAGACATTAGATCATTCTTGGAGAAAACTGACGCACCTTGCAATTGGCCAAAAAGATCATCTATTCGAGGCAACAGATACTTGTTTCGAATGGTGACCCTATTCTATTGCCGGTAATCTATACACATTCTCTTACTACCATTATTTTCCTTAACAAACAAAACTGGAGCACCCCATGGGGAAGCAATAAGACAAATAAATCCCTTATCAAGAAGCTCTTGGATTTGGGTCTTAAGCTCTCTTAATTCTGCCGGAGCCATGCGATATGAAGGGATAGAAATGGGACGAGTACCAGGTTCTAAATCAATGCAGAAATTTATATCTCTATCCGGAGGCATACCAAGCAAATCATTACTTCTCTAAATTCTGACACCACATGAATAGACTCAATAGATGGAGACTCAACCTCAACATCCCGAATATGAGCCAAATAAGCCAAACAACCCTGCTCTACCAATTTGCTAGCCCGAATGGAGGATATGATCTTAGCTTGCTTAGGCTTGTACACCCCTTCCCACTCTAACTTTTCCCTTCTCAAAATTTCTAGAGTTACAGACTTAGTATTACAATTAAGCACAACATAATAGGGGGACAACCAAGTCATGCCTAAGATTATATCAAAATCATTCATATCCAAAATCACCAAATCAGCCCAAGTCTGAAAATCCTTAAACAAAATAGGACAAACACGATAGACATAGGTGACTATGACAGACTTTCCAACTGGGGTAGAAACATGGATGGGGGCATCAAGCATATCACAAATCATAGCAAATTCAGAGGCAAATCGCATAGATACATAAGAATAAGTGGAACCCGGATCAAATAACACATTAGCCATCCGGTCAAAGACAAGAATAGTACATGTGATCACTGCGTTAGACGCCTCTGCCTCATTTTTGGCGGAAAGGTATAACACTGAGCCCTATCATCTTGACGAGCGACTTTCCTGCCTGGTTGAGCTGTACCTCTGCCTGCGTTACCATTTCCTCTACCCCACGACCTCGCTGATTACCTCCTCGCCCACCTTGTGGATGCCCTCGACCATTGTTATCATTTCCCGCAGGTACTACTGCTCTAGTCTACTGCTACGCGGAATCTATCATGCGCGGGTGGGGACAATCTCTCCTCATATGCCCAAGTTCTCCAAAGTTGTAGCATGTTCGATCAAAAGATGGTCTGCTGCCCACCGAAGGTGCGGCTCCATGGCTATCTTGAATCAGATTATGAGGGGGAGTTCCCGAGTAATTGCCTGTAAAGACGGGCATAGCGAACTGAATTGGCTTAGCTGCAAGTGTTGGCCTTCCAGACCCCTTGAAGTAAGAACCTTGAAAGTTACCCGAGTTCTTGGCCCTTTTAGCCAATGCCTTAGTCTGACCGTCTCGCCTCACCCCCTCCACTTTCTTAACAAAGTCAGTTACCTCATTAAAGCTCCTCCCTGCAGAGGTCATATGAACAGACAATACCTGCAACTCAGAGTTTAATCCCCTAATAAATAAATGGATCATCTCCTCCTCAATAGTCATCAATTGAGTAGCATATCTAGACAAAGCATGAAACTTGGCCTCATAAGTAGCCACAGACATACTACCTTGCTCCAAAGCCATGAAATCATCCTTCTCTCAAAGTCCTAGGCACATATTTCCCTAAAAACAGAGCATGAAATTGGGTCCAAGAGAGTGGGGGTAAGGTTGAAGATTTGCACTCCACATAAGCTCTCCACCACTGCTTAGCCTCCCTTGAAGTTGTAAAGTCACGAACTCAACTCCCATGCTGATGGATAATTCCCAACTTATGAAGCCCAAAACATTTTCAACCTCAACATTATCCTCTATATCTTCATGATACACATGAGGGGCCTCATTTTGGGGAGCATCTGCAACCGATGCTCCATCCCCAGTAGGCGCCACTCTTCCTCGGCCTCTACTCCTAGCTCGACCGAGACCTCTCGCTGTAGATTCCTCAGCTGGAGCATTGACGGGAGCTACGGTCCTGACGCCGTTGAATCTAGTATTAACCATCTGCGGACATGAGAGTGAAGTATGTTAGATAACAATTTGAATCGCCAGATACCAATTGGAATCAAGTTATAGCACGAAAGGAGACGAGAGAAAACAAAAGAGATTTCCTAAAATTCTCTAGCCTCTTGAACAAAAGTACAGACGTCTCCGTACCGTTCCGCAAGACTCTACTAGACTCATCTTGGTACATCGAGATCAACGAACCTAGGCTCTGATACCAACTTTGTCACGACCTAGACCATCGTGATTGACACCAACACTAACCCTCCGGTGGGAGAACCATTAATACTAATTAGCTAACCTAAAAACCAAACAACTAAGACATTTAAGTTACGGAAACAAGTTAAATAGTTAACAACTGAAGTTCCCATAAACTTTCAAAAGATCTAACAACTAAACAATGCGAAAAAATACGCCTAGAACCTGAAAGTCAATGTACCAAAACATCTAAAGTTCAACAAGTCTAAATAAGAAGGGATACAACCCCAAACTAATGAACTAATAACTAACTAGAAAGTTTAAGTCCGAAATGTGAACATAGACAAAAAGAGAACTCATGGCAGCCCGGAAAAATTGGCTCACCCTTGAATTCGAACGACGATGATTGATCTTCTAAGCGAGGTCTGTCAATAGCCGCTTGAAGATGCCCTATACTCAACAAAGAAAGAGCAAGTGCAGTATCAGTACACAACCACAGTGTACTGGTAGGATCACACGGCTATCCCACTAAGTGTAACATACATAAGTCAATACAACAATATAATAACATGCATATATCGAACATATACAATATCATCATCATTTATGAACAACGAACAGTTTCACATTTCTCAAGATACACAATTATTTAATTAATTAGCTCTCTCATGAAACCCAAACCCAAATTGTTAGTATACCGGAACGTGGTATCCGATCCAATGTTTATGCCGGAACGTGGCAACCAATCTCATATTTAATCCGGAACATGGCAACCGATCCAAGTTAGTGTGTCGGAACGCAACACACGATCCATTCAACAAGCCACAATCACAAAATACATTCTCATAATCATACAATCAAGTCATGATTCATGTCATTCAACATTCATCTATCCTCATTTACAATTAGTGTGATCAATAATGGAACATTCACATACATACATGTATTATAATGAAGCAAGAACAAACATACATCACACAACATGAAATCATAACCATCACCTACCTCGAAACAAGCTTGAAACCCTAAGAAACTTGATTCTTCCCTTCCGGATTCGTTCCGTTTGTTCTTGGTCTACAAACAATTAATATAATACGAAAATCAATAAGCAATCACTAATCACCCGGATTACAAACAATTCTAACAACCCTAGATCATATCCATGATCCTATTACCTAAATTAGGGCTTTTTCCACCATAATTTTCAGATCAAAACTCTCTCCATCGATATTTACCCATTAGATTACGTTCTACGGATGGAAAAATGGATTCGAGGAGTTAAAATCTTACCTTTAGCCTTAAAGATGGTGGAAAACTGTCAAGAATCACTTGGGGTTCGTCTCCTTACTATCAACGTTGAAAAGTGAATAATAAAGATGTTTTGGAGTTTATTTTTGACTTAAGTCGCGTCGGGCCCGCCACAACGATCCTCACCCGCTACAACGGCCCCGCTCTGTGGACAGATTTCCCGCGAAAGCGGCCTGCACGAAACAGTGAGCTATTTTAATAATTTCAAGACCTCATATCACAACACACCTTCACCAATAAGACTGGGCGCCGGACCGGGTTGTACCGGTACCATTCCGGTTCGTTCCGATCCGGAAGTATTCTGGACGGAACGGGACACCGTGAATCGGTACACGGGACGGAACGGTATCACGATTTGATACCGATGTACCGGTACCGGTATATCCCGATTTATTCCGGTTCCGATCCGTTCCGGTTCCAATTAATTTTTTTATATATTTATATATAATATATAATATATATTTCCAAGTCCAATGGGCAACGACTGAAAGTCCTCATAGGGGTCAGCAAAGGCTGAAAAGCCTACTGCCCATGAGGCCCTGCCCCTGCCCCTGCCCCCTGCCCCCTGCCGATCAGTCCCATCCCCGGTCCCCACTCTCTTCTAACCAATAGCAAGCAACCAACTAAGCCAAGCACTATCCTAATTCCTAGCCCCTCACTCCCAAAGGATTTATTTCCAAATTCCAACAAGCAACGACTATAATTCTATATTTTCCAATTCCAAGTTTCCAACACATAAATCATAATCACAAATTCTAAAAACTATATATACTCCCTCTTTTTATATTTTTACTTACAGTTTATATATTTACAGTATTTAACAATTAAGAATCAATTTCTCTCAACTCTCAATCTTTCTCAAAGTTTCATACTTTCAATAGTCAAGTTTCAAATTTCAATCATATTATTTTGTAATTGTGAAGATTTCAACAATCATTTGGTGAATTTTGGAGTAGGAATCTTCTTCAAACTTCAAGTTTCGACATCAATTTTTTAATTTTCGAGTATAATCATTTGTTCTTTACACAAGCGTTTGGTAACTTCGTTCCACTCTCTAATCTTATATTTATTTTTTGTATTTATTATTTGTAAGTTCTTGTTAT
>JAJOOH010028828.1:0-15553 GCA_029582605.1 Solanum gracilifrons
CTTATCCCGGTACTAATTATTAATCCCGGGATAAGTTATCCCGAACTTGCCAACCAAACAACAAATATAGCGGTACTATAATTTAATCCCGGGATTATTTGGTATTATCCCTCACACCAAACGACCCCTAATAGTTAGACTAAAATTTGAGTGTTGTGGTTTGAGAAAATGGTGAAGTTAAAGACTTAAAGTTAATTAAAATTTAACAAAATATTTACTCTTTTTTATTTATGAAAAATATATAAATAATTATAAAATTTATATTTATAATTTTTCGATTCGATTTGGTTATTTTTGCAGTTTTTTAATCAAACCAAATGATATCGATTTTCAAAATTTAAAACCAACAACCCAAATATCAATTTTTTAAACCGGTTTGATTCGAATTGTGATTTAATTTGATTTTTTTTACCATAACCATAAACAATCCTACACGTGTCTTTGCAAATTTTGGTTGCAATTTTTTTTCAATGTTATCTAAAAGTAAATAATATGTTACAACTTCTAGTGATATATCATGGTCTTTAGATAACAAATTTTTCTCACAAATGACTCGACTTTTATTGCTATAGACAAGAGGATTTTACAAATAGAGAAATTATTGCTTGATCAAGTCAAATGAGAAAAAGAAGCCGATAGTAAATATATGATATGTTAAGTTTGATAAATACAATAATTTTTTAAAATATTTTTCTGTGAAATTTATACAATCATAAAAGGTCAAGACTGTCGAGCTGTATTAAGTTAATAATATCATATAGAATTTTAAAGTGATTGAACCAATTATATAAATAGTAAGTCAAAAATTTTATCACTTCATCACCATAAAGACAAACTTAAAGTTTGTACCAAAATATAACTCACATTTAAATTTTTTCCAAAATAAACATATGCTAATGTACCGATGAACTTCAAAAAAGAGTTCATCAATTGAATGAATCCTAAATCTTCTAAATTACTACTCTGATATGTAGATATTTTCAAATCAACAATTTTATATATGTACTCAACATAGTGAATTGGAGAAATCTTTCTAAATTAACAAAATGTTTTTAAGTTTTTGGGTGGCTCCATTATTTGTATTTGCCCAAATTCAAAATGTTAGCCATTTTCTTCCTAATTTTGTAATTTTTTTTAAATTAATAAACGACGTGAAATTGTGTAAGCAATATATAACGTACTAAGCTGTATTGTCTCTAACAATCATGTAGTTTGTATTTATTAATAAAATTGTATATAAGATTAAATTATTAAAAAGTAGCCATTAATATTAAAACAGATATTGTAGCTCTTTAAATAATATAAATAAATAGTGCATGTCAAATATGCTATCATAGGTTGTATCTCTTTTTGTCTTCTTTTACAAATGATTTATTGGGTGGGTTTATATATTTTTTTCGTCGCATTTGACTGTTTTATTATCATAGAAAAAATTATTATCGATATTGATAATTTGCAATATATATTTATCATGTGATATAATATTTTGAAAAATACCGTTCAATTTTTCGTGTAGTTTGACCCTATAATTTACTATTTATTAGGAACAAATATATTTAAATTGAATAACTTTTCAAAATTATGATTAGATAATAATGTTAATTAACTTTTATATATATATATTTTTTATGTAAGAATGATTTTAATAAAAAATAGTAAGTTGAACATAATGTACAATTATGTTAACATAAACTTAACAAGTATCAGTACGAATACAAAAATATAACTCACAAGGAAGATCATATATTCTTTTTGATCAAAATCTCATTACACCAAATTTACTTAATACAACTTATATTTTTAATATAACTAGTATACGGATCCATGCGATACGCAATCGCTTTACTAGGCATTTAAATATAAAAAGGGTTTACGATTGTGGCACGCACGATGCTTAAGAGTTAAGAGAACAATAATAGGATTTGCCAAAACAAAATTGGGATTGCTCATATTTGGGTGTGGAAGAATTGGGGTAGAAGAAAACTCGAATCCACTTTATCTCTCTGGATTGGACTCAGAGAGAGGGAGGAAGGAGGAAGAAGAGTTGTTTAAGCTCTTGGAGTTTTCGTTATTGGGTTTATAGAAATCTTCAACATTGAGAATGGATCAGATATTGAACAAAGTGGGTTCTTACTGGATAGGTAAAAGAGCCAACAAGGAGATCAATTCCGTCGGCGATGACATTAATGTATGCCCTTTTCTCCCTTTCATTCGGTTTGCTTATCAAATGTATCGTTTTTATTTGAATTTTGATTGTTATGATCTAATTTTGGGGGATTCATTTCTTCTTTATGTTTGTGGAAGCAATTGATTGCATAATTTACCTGAATGATTAACAAGTTTGTCCTCAATTTTGATAAAAAAAAGTTAGGTCTTTCTAGATAGGGTTTCTACTTGGTATACTGCGGTTCAAGCTGAGGATAGTGGGTGTGACCACAATTTCCATTTTTCTTTAATCAACTTTAGTGTCTCCTTCAGTCCTGATTATTTGAGCTTTTCCTGTGGTCTAATTTTGGGAATTCTTAATTATGTTTGTGTGAAGCATTGAACTTTTACAGCTTTGATTGCAAAATTTATGTTGACGGTTCAAAGCATGACTTTTGAAACTTGTTGTCCCTCTTTCCAATTCATGTGAAGACGGTTTGACTAGGCACAACAGTTACGAATGAAAGGAAGACTTTTGAGTCCAAAATAATCAGTAGTCATTTCACATTTGTGTTACTAGAACTCAAACTCATTAAGGGTAAAATGAAAAGTTTAAAGTCAAATCATTACTATATATAGAAAAGTTCCATTCTTTTTGGGACCGATCAAAAGAGAAAGAGAGTTACATAAATCGGAGTAGGGGGAGTATAGAATATTGAATATGAAGATACCATTTTGTTGATTCCTCTGCAGCTTGGTTATCAACTGGTGCCAATATATATATGATATTTTGATCTATGTTGTTGCTATTTACTTCCGTTGTCATTTTTGAGGATTATGTGGCGAGTGATGGCGTTTGATAATTGGTTCTAGGTATATATTTTAGATGTACTGCATATTCATCTGTACCGTGATATTTCGAATCAGATGTATTGGGAAAATGGCTCTTTGACTATAAATGGGAATGCGGAACCCTTCTTAGTGGAAAATGGATTGATAACCAGGAAATGCCGCTAGAAATTTCTTTTTTGGATAAGACTTCCACATACAACAAGCTTTAGTGGAGGCATGGTTGATGGTACCACTAAATTTTGTCACTGATTTGCTAAAGTTCACACCTTTTTGGATGAGCAGTATCTTCTCTCTCATGCTTTTGTTCTTCCCGTTTTTCTGTATTTCCAATGTTGTTCTTGGACAGTAGACAAATTTGGATTTGACATTGCTGGTCTAAGGCTCTTGTTACACTTCTTAAGTCCCGTTAGGACATGAGTTTTCTTTTTCTTTTGTTTTGAAAAATATTTTCATTGAACATTGTTTTTGGTTATAGATTAGAATGTTTTTTGGTTAGTTTTTGAAGGTGAATTTTTCAAATTTGACAAAGTGAATTTTTTCTCACTCACTCACAAAACTTCAACTTCTTCTTTTTTCAAGTGAAATACATGTTCAACGCAACTTCAATTTCCAATACATTTTTTAACTTCAATACTATTTTTTCCCTAATATCACTCTGTTAATGTTCAAACACCTACTTGCTTGTTTTTAGAGAACAATATAATTCTGTATATTCTATTCTGTGGAGATAAAGGAACCTTCGTCTCGACCTTTATTACATCTTCTTCGGCTTTATTATTTAATGTGAGCATAAACTTGACAGTTGGGCATGCCAATGAATGCTAGTGTGAAGCTGTTAACTGTGAATACAAGCGTTAAACAAATGAAAAACCTTTATCCTCAAGATGATGGTAACAACCGACAGAAACTTTTAAATTCTAAAATAATAATGCCAATAAAAACTTGTATATTCTAGTATGATTAAAACTTAAAAGTATTATAATGTTATGATAGTTCTTCAGGAGAGAAAAATGGTAACCAAATCCACTTAAGTTTCCTGCTGCACTAAAGCTAATGAGTGTAATTGATGGAGAGATTCAAAAGAATTTTCAATTCAGCAAAATCTTGATAATGTCACTTTCTTAGCACATCAATTGAAATCAATTTAGAGCTATTATTCCCTAGGAAGAACGATAGATGTTTGCTAAGTTTGAGTTGTTTGGCAAAGAGCAGTTGGTTCCCATTAGTCACTTCTGTGTGGTATTTCTATATATCTGTTTCAGTCGTTTTGGTTCATACTGATCCTTTCCGTTTTAATGATCAGTCATTGCAAAGCAGTATTGAAGGAGGAACAAAATGGCTGGTGAACAAGCTTAAAGGTTTGTGTTCTCTCTGCATAACTCACCACGCTTGCACTTCCATCCCCCACCTCACCATGCTGTCTGATCCACTAGCACACCTGTCTTTCCCCAAGGCAGTTGGAGGGCAAGGACAGGAAAATAAAATCGCTATATTGCTGCCAAGAATATCTCACCATAGCGTTTATGAATATTAAGAATGGTGAGTGAATTATTTGATGAGAAATCAGGAGTGCCAGGGGGGAGCATTTCTTGTAAGAGTCTAAGTGTTTATTCGTGTGCGCTTTTCTTTTTCTTTTTTATTTGGGTGGAGAGGAATCGACCAGCACAGTGAGGTAGCTTTTTGTTAGCTAGGAGGGAACATTGGTTGAATATGGTGTACAGAATCTTTATCTAGAGATCTTTTTGTTGGGTTTTAGCTGTGGACTAGAAGACTATTATATTCTATTATAACTTGTCTTGTTCCAGGTTCTTTATTCTGTCTGGGAAGTCCCTTATTCATTTTCTTGAGGATTTCTAGCTATATCAACAAGTTCTTTATTATGCCGTTTGGTACAAGTGATAACCTTTATCTTCCCTTCTTAATCTTGGTTTTGTAGGAAAAATGCAAAAGCCATTGCCAGATCTTCTGAAGGAATATGATGTTCCCGTAGGTATATTTCCTCGTGATGCCACCAATTACGAGTTCAATGAAGAGACACGAAAGCTCACTGTCTTTATACCCTCTGTATGTGAAGTTGGTTACAAGGATTCATCTGTATTACGCTTCTCTACATCTGTTACTGGATATCTGGAAAAAGGAAAGCTAGTCGAGATTGAAGGAATGAAAACAAAGGTGATGGTGTGGGTAAAAGTTACTGCCATCTCTTCAGAAAAATCCAAGGTTCATTTCACAGCTGGGTTGAAGAAAACCCGAAGTAGGGAGGCCTACGAGGTTCTGAGAGATGGAGTAGCTATTGAAAAGTTTTAGTGAGATAATTGGCTTTGAACGTTCGATATACTATGAGGCCATTCTGAGGGCTCAAAATTACAACTTTTGTTTGTTAATTTCTGTCTCTTCGTTGTATGCTGCTGTGTTGGTTTTCTAAGTTTGATTTCAAAATATGTTTCTTACCTTTGGTATGTTAGAGGAAGTAACAAACAAACCCCCCAATAACTTTGAACTGATATTATTACTTTGTTTTAGACCAGTCCAAGTATTAAAAAATTGTTAGCATTTTATTTTCTTTGTTTTTAAACAAGAGAATGAGAAAAAAATTGGATATTTATACTCTACTCTATTTGAGAGGTACGAAATATAATTAGATGCAATTCTTTGCTTATACATGCTTACACAATTTATTTATTTTGGTCTATACAATGATACATACATATATAGTATTGTAAAATTAGGTTGGATAAACTTTTTTTTTTTGTACAGATAATGTTTTCTTCTTTCAACATATTTAGTAGGGTTAATTTGTGAATTGTCAATATACTGGGCTGCTATTTTCTTCTTTTCCACACATTTCATGTTTTGGAGGAAAGGTATATTTAAATTACTAGATATTGTTTGTAAAATTTATAATCCAACACAATTTCATCTTCAACTAGGAAAGGCTTGTTCTGGACCACGCCGCTAGATTGAGACTGCCACCTTCCTATTTGAGTAAGGAATGAATATCGGGCCCTACTGACGTTCAACCGACGACCGGGCCTATTCTTTTCCTGTATTTGTTCGATGAGAAATGCGAGTCTGTTTTGTCCACTTTCTTCATCCCCCTCTATCAAAATGATCAAAAAGGAAGGCGTATCACTGCTTTGCTAAACTGCCAACTACGCCTTAAAATTGGGAATTAATCAAGGAAAAAGCTATGTGAAGTAAAACTAAGGTAGTCGCCATAAGACGGCTTTTCTTTTTTTCGGTATGCCGCTCCGCGAGCAAGGAGTGCGTGTTTCAACTGTAACTTCAAAAGTTTCAAATAAAGTGAAAAGATATTTATAATAGTACGATGTAGCTCATACATTAGTTTTAATCCATGACATTGTGTGATTTATTATAAATTCATAAAAAAAATTTATTCTACTTATAATATTAATAAACTTAAATAAAATCAATAATAAATAAATAAATATATATAATGTACAAAGATAATGCAAATTCGCACTACTTAATTATTTGCTTGTTTTGTTCAATCAAATTAATGTTAGTAGATT
This sequence comes from Solanum gracilifrons, assembly GCA_029582605.1. NCBI lineage: Eukaryota > Viridiplantae > Streptophyta > Magnoliopsida > Solanales > Solanaceae > Solanum > Solanum gracilifrons. The sequence goes on from JAJOOH010028828.1 coordinate 6,531, forward strand.
TATCAATCTTCCATTACTATATCCGTTGCATTAGCGCATGTTACATTTTTCACTCAACTTTGGGAAGCATAATTTTTTTTTCCAAACTTTTGTATCAAAGTTGTGCCACATGATTGTGACTATCAAGTATCAACCAATTAACAGACCCTTTTGAGGCATGATGATATAAATTCACCTACATACAGGTAAAATAGGTTTGCAGAAATATTCATGCTACATCAATAATAATAATAACATACTTCGTGAAATTCCACAAGTGAAGTTTGAGCAGGATAGAGTGTATGCAAGTATTATTACTATCTCGTATAGGTAGAGAGACTATTTCCGAAAGACATTAGGCTCAAGTACAACAATTTCAATAAAGAAGAAGAAAATGCAAAGCCTACAAGAAAAGAATATGAATAACAAAATAGTGTACGTAGTAGCCAAAACACAATAAGCTGATGATAGATATAAAAAATTAGAACTACAAGAATATGACTAGTACACCGATAAACATCAACAAGTATAAACCCTAGAAAACAAGGCAACACTCCACTACCAACTAACCTTCTATCTTAATGCGCGACCTACACACCCTCCTCTCTAAGGTTGTCCTCGATAATCTGAAGTTGCGCCATGTCTTATCTAAACACTTCTCCCCAATGCTTTTTTCGGCCTATCTCTAGCTCTCCTCATGCCTACTACATCCAACCTCTCACACCTCCTTGTTGGGACGTCTGTGCATCTCTATTTCACATGTCCAATAATGGATATTACAATAATTACGAGCAATATATAGAAACTTCATCGATGACAACCAAACGTATGATATTGCAATATTTGGTGTGTGCATGCTTTGCACGTGTGTCTAGTTTAGTGCTCTCACGTCAATCAATAAAATTATGCATATATTTTCTTATATTTTACCTTCAATATTAATTACTTATTCTCCAAGTCATTTTCGAAAACCTAAGTCATTATTAAATTAGAAAAAATTAATAATTCAATTAAATGTACGTGCTTTGCACGTATATATCACGTTAATTAATAATAAAAATAATAAATTATTGTGTGTATGTTACATTATTGCAAAAAAACACTAATATTAGGAAACATGTAGTGACCCACTCCAATTCTTACATTTTCTCTTCAATTAATGTATTATTTGTATTGTCATCAATATAATATTACCTTTGTCCCTTTATTACAACAACTATATATAGAGGAGACGCTACGTGATAATTTCTACCATCTAAATTTTTTTTTGTTCCTTTCATATTCTTCCTCCAGTGACTCTATTGATAATTTCAGCTTTTGCAATAGCTATCTCGAATATAATGTCATTGTTTGTCGTTGCAACTATGTTATCAACCATAGTTTTATGTTGTCAAAGTTAGCTGACAAACGTTTAACGTGGTTGTTTCTAAAGATGGGACCGGAGACTTAAACGACAATAGCTGAAGCAAGATATACTAGGAGTAGATCATAGTGTCATGATGCAATACTACATAAAGATTAAGCTAGACACATCGAGAATACATTCGAGTTGCTAAAAAGAAGACCAATATAGTCCTAATCGGAGAAGGAATGGATAATAACGGGTAATAGAAACTCCATCGATAGAATCCAAACGTATGACACTATAACAGTGGGTAAGTCTATATATTATACTGTGTGTTACATATTTCATTGATTTTGATTAATTACTGATTGTTCTAATTTAATTTGTAGGGGCTACTTGGGGATGACACAACCCAAGACATCACCTTTAGGAATGATGATGGACCAATAAAGCAACAAGCAGTGGCATTAAGAGTAGAAGCAAATTCTGCTTCGTTCTATAGATGTCGTTTGGATGAATATCAAGATATCTAATATAAAAAAGAAATAATCGTCAATTTTATTGAGATTATGAAATCTATGGCATGATGAATTTTATTTTTGGTGACGCGACGACCCTGTTTCAAAACTGCTTAATTGAAGTACGTGTTTCACTGCTCAAGCAGTATAACACAATCACTGCACAACACAGAGAGGTAGCAGTTCTTCTTTCAAGCTCGAAATAGAGCTTGAGAACTCTACAACTGGAATAGTGCTTCAAAATTGCACTATAAAGGCTGCGTAAGATTTGAATAATGTCAACACATATTTTGGTCGACCATGGGGAAAATTCTCTAGGACAGTGGTAATGAAAAGTTACATAGACAACTTGATAAATCCTAAAGGATAGATTGAATGGATTGAATCTACAAACAAATTTGTTTTTCAACTCCAACCATATTATCATGAGTACAAGAATAGAGGACCGGGTGCTATTACAAAGGGACGTGTAACATGGACATCCATCACTACAGATCAAAATATTGCATCAAATATCACTGTCAGACACTTCATAAATGGTGATAAGTGGATTCCTGCTAATGTTCCACATTATCTAAATTTTTCGTGAACAACATTAAGAAATTTGTTAAAACGAGCTTTCTGTGTAAATGAGTATCATTGTATAGTCTTTCTACAATAATTTGATTTTTATAAATCTTCTTCTTTTTGAATTAAATCAGCAACAAAAGTATATATCAATAAACTCTGTTACTTATAAAAATTAGTTTCTAATAAAATAAGAATATTATAATTAACATAAAAATGAATATAAAGATAAAAAGAAAAAAAAAAGACAGATAGTTTTCAATCCGTTTTTTTTCTTAAACAAGTCGAATATAATGTCATTGTTTGTTGTTGCAACTGTGTTATCAGCCATAATTTTGTGTTGTCAAAGTCAGCTAATATAAATACCTAATGTTGTTGTTTCTCAAGACGGTACAAGAGACTTAAGGACAAATCTGAATCAATATTAGTAGCGCTAGATCATAGTGTCAAACAATACTACATAAGGATTAATTAACAAGACACGAATTGAGAATACATTCAAATTGATAAAAAGAAGACCAACATAGTCCTAATCGGAGAAGAAATGGATACTACAATACGAGCAATAGAAACTTCATCGACGACAACCAAACGTATAACATTGCAACATTGGGTGTGTACGTGCTTTGCACGTGTATCTAATTTAATGTACGTGCTTTGCGCGTGTGTTATGCCAATCAATAAAATTATGCATATATTATTTTTATATTTTACCTTCAACCAATTACTTATTCTCCAAATCATTTTCGAAAACCTAAGTCACTATTAAATTAGAATTTTTTTTTTGATTAAATGTACGTGCTTTGCACGTGTATAGATATCACATTAATTAATAATAAAAATAATAAATTATTGTGTGTACATTATTGCAAAAACACTACTTATATTAGGTTGCAATGTCTATTTGGAATATAATGTCATTTTTTGTTGTTGCAACTATGTTATCAACCATAGTTCTATGTTGTCAAAGTCAGCTGACAGAAACGCTTAATGTGGTTGTTTCTCAAGATGGGGCCGGAGACTTAAGGACAATTAGTTGAAGCAATACTAGTAGCAGCAGATCATAGTGTCATGTAATACTACATAAAAATTAAACACGACACGTATCAAGAATATATTTAAGTTTCTAAAAAGAAGATCAACATAGTCTTAATTGGAGAAGGAATGAATACTATAATAATAATGGCAATAGAAACTTCATCAACAAAATCAAACGTATGACACTACAACTGTGGGTAAGTCTATTATATTGTGTGCTACATATTTCATTGATTTTGATTAATTACTCATTGTTCTAATTTAATTTTTAGGGATACTAGAGGATGACTTCACAGCCCAAGACATTACTTTTAGGAATGATGCTGAACCAATAAAGCATTAGGCAGTTGCATTAAGAGTAGAAACAAATTTTGATTCATTCTATAGATGTCGTTTAGACGGATATCAAGATACCTTATACACAAAAAAAATCTTCATTACGAAATTCATGGCACGATAGATTTTATTTTTGGCGAGGCAACAATCGTATTTCAAAACTGCATAATTGAAGTATGCATTCCACTACGTACTCAAGCAGTATAATACAAACACTGCACAACACGAACAACTTTAGAATTCCACAACTGGAATAGTGCTTCAAAATTGCACTATAAACGCTGCCCAAGATTTGAGCAATGTCAACTCATTTTGGTAGACCATGGGAAAAATTCTCTAGGACTGTGGTAATGGAAAGTTACATAGACAACTTATAATCCTAAATGATGAATTGAATGTATTGAATCTACAGACAAATTTGTTGTTCAACGCCAACCATATTATCTTGAGTACAAAAATAGAGGACCTAGTGTTGTTACAATGAGACATATAACATGGACGTCTATCAGTATGTCAGTAGGGATCCAAATACTGCATCAAATTTCACTTTTAGACACTTCATAAATGGTGATAAGTGAATTCCCACAAATATTCCACATTATTTAGATTTTCCCTAAACATCACTAAAGAATGTGTAAAAATGAGCTCTCTGTGCAAATGAGTGTCATTGTATAGTCTTTCTACAATAATTTTATTTTTATAAATCTGCTTTGTGAAACTTTATAATTAGTAGTACACATATTTATTGATATTAAAATTTATATATATATATATATATATATTTAATTATTCTCATTTTTTTCTTTAAAATATCTTATAATTTCTTTCTCACTTAAACTTTTTTTTTCTTTCATTAATTTCTTATATTTTCACTTTTAATTATTTTTTTAAGAATTATGTGTACTTTTTTAAAAAATAATTAAAAAGTGTATAATTTTAATGTTTAATTTTATATTTTTTATTTAATTTTCTACATTTATTTTGATATCCATTCGAAATTAACTTATTTTAAAAATAAGATATTTGGAATTAAAGTTGAAATCAAATAAAAAAGAAATACAAAGAAAATAAAAAAGAGTAAATGAAATCAATAGAAAAACAAAAGAGAAAAAACAATGAATGAAAGTAAAAAAAAAAAAAGTTTGAAGGTGATAAAATAAGAATACTTTTTAAATACAAGATAAATAAAATAAGAATATTTTTTTAAAAATAAATAAAAATAAAGAAGAAATATCTACACACGTAGCAAGCGCATGTGTATAAACATTGCCAACTTAGGTGGTTGAAGGTGTCATTTAAATGTATCTTTAAAATTTCGGTTATAGTCTAGGAGAACCTATGCCTTATCCATTAACTAAAGATCTCTCTAAATATAGTAAGTTCATATTGTATATCTATTTTCGTGAGAAATGTGATATTTCAAATATTCTATGAGATATATCTCTTTTGGGAAGAAACTAATTCAACATTATCTTAAAATAGTATAAATCTTCTTTTGGAAATTAAGAACATTATAATTGACATAAAGAATGAATATGGAGATAATATTTTTTTGTCGTTGTCAAACATTATTGAAGCAAAATACGCACCAAACTTTTTTTCATCAACAAAAGGCATTTCTTGAGTAGTGGTTCCTTTGTTTTTTCTAGTAGACTTACTACCTTATTATAAACATTTTTTTTTTATCTTTTTCAAACATTATTGAAGCAAAATATGCACCAAAGATTTTTTATCAACAGAAGAACTCTTAGGATCCGCTCTAAGAAAGTCAATGACTATTTTGAAGTTACTAGACGTTCGATAAACATCTTCTATCAAATTTCCTGATGAAGAAGTTACGAGAGAAAGAGAGATAAAGAAAATCACTATTAATATTTTCACGGAATTCATTTTCACATATATTTTCGATGTCATGTAGGGCGGTTCTTATAGCTAACATGCAATGTTCACATTTTTTTTCATAAAAGATTATGTAGATATTATTGTATCGAGATTGTGGTAATCATATTAATTAATAAGTGCTATCTTTTAATTTAGGCATGCAAATAATCTTACGGTTTTCAATCAGCTTCTAAGACTTTCTTCTCCAACTCACTCAATCGATAGGTTGAGGCAATCAACTGGAAATCGACCAAAAGGACATGTCAAGCTAGCCTTAGAACAATGGCGGAGCCAGAAATTTTAATAAGGGATTCAAAATCTGAGAAGTAAACACACGAACTAGTGGAGCGGGGTTCGACATCTATTATACATACCTAAAAAATAATTTTAACCATGTATAAATAGTAATATTTTTCGCCGAGGGGTTCGGATGAACCCCTTATTATATGCTGCCTCCGCCCCTGCCTTAGAAGTCAAAGCATGCATCACATATCATCAACTTAATCTGACAAGTAATCGATACAATACAATTGTGAAAAAGGAAATGTAAGTTATGTAATCTATTATCAATTATGTTTTGTGAATGGAAACAAAAAAAGGAATCGCCAATTAGTACTTTCACTTCTTCTTTTTTTCATCCTGAAAGTAACTTTTTTTATAGGTAAATTTATTATATAGATTTTATAAAAAAAAAGTATCATAATTTTAAAGAAGTAGAAAAAAAATAAAAATTGATGATGTTAGAGTAAAATGAACATTTTAACATTATTCGGCTCTACAATCGTCCTCACAAGCACAAGTTTTTCCATTCAGAAAGAAACATTTGAAAATAGAATGAACATAGAACATGATCTGATATTTTATGATTTATCGAGGCAAATACATATAATTAACTAATATGATATATTTTAAGTGGTATACTTTGGAAGGAACTGATTTTGAAATCTTTTTTCTTATTACATGGTCATGATATTATTTTTTAGGCTTCAGGAAATAGCAGGTACATTATATTACTTAAATACTAACTTGATACCTGTATACTTGTTCACAATTTTACAGTCACACTCCACCTTTAAATTTTTCTAATTAAAGTGGTATGTTTTGGAAGAAGTTTGTTTAAATTATTCACTAATGGCAATGTTGATCTTAGTTTTCTATCTTAAAATTGGTACCTCATGGTATTCTTTATGTGATATGTCAACTTTCATTATAAAAAACTAATATCATTAACATAAAACAATCAATGTAGATTGAGTTGACCTATCGTTCAATATATCAATTTAGTAATGGCACAATAATTGAGGAGATTTTTCAATGTTTTAGAGCTTTAATTGTTTGGCCAATTATATGTCCTCATATATTTGCTGTATTTCTCTCTATCTATATATGTATGTACAGAGTCGGAGTCAGAATTGTTATGTTATGAGTTTTAAACCGTAACTCTTTTTTGCTTATTTGAGTTCTAATAGATTATTTACCCATTGTAGATGAGATTTTTGATACATATACAAGGTTTGAGCGGAAGTTACTAAATTCTGTTGACTTGTAACTACTATACTGGCTCCGCCCCTGTGTTTTGTTAGTACTATGGTGATTGAGGCATTATCAATCCTCAAAGAAAATGTATGGGATCCATACATGGGACTTGAGGAAAAACTAGAAACAGTAAAAAGAAGGATGGAAGTGTTGATTAGTCGAAGGAAGGATATCGCGGATGAGGTAAAAGATGCAGAGCTCCATTCGAGTAAAAGAAGAAAGACTGAGGTTGAAAATTGGCAGAGTAGTGTACAAAAGCTAGAACATGAGTTTGAATGCTTTGAGCAAGAAGTACAACAGAGTTCCAGCTTTTCGGAAGGAATTTTGCTTCATTTATACGAAGGGAAGATGCAGCCGTTGGTGATGACAAACTTGAAAGGTGAAGCATTTGTGGAGAGTCTAAGAAAGGTGATAACGCCGTTGAATGAAGTTTCAAGTATTGGCATTTATGGTATGGGAGGCGTGGGGAAAACGACTCTTGCAATGCATATACATGATCATCTCCTCAAAGAATCAAGATTTTCGGGTAATGTTTACTGGATTACTGTATCACAAGATTTTAGCATTTCTAAAATTCAACTCAATATTGCTAATTCTATCGGTCTAGACCTTTCGAGTGAGGATGATGACAAGAAGAGGATAGCAAAGTTGTTCCATAGTTTGAAGAGGAAGAAAAGTTTTGTGTTCATATTGGATGATGTATGGAACATATTTGATGTAACAAAAGTGGGAATTCCACTGGAAATTGGTGGAGGTAAGTTAATCATAACTAGTCGATCGTCTGAGGTGTGTGATAAGATTGGTTGCCAGAAGAAAGTAAAAGTAGCAACTCTTTCAATGAATGAAGCATGGGAATTATTCGTGAAGTCACTTGGTTATCAATGGGGAGATCTCTCGATGGAGATAGAAGAAATCGCAAAGAAAATGACTAAGAAATGTGATGGATTGCCACTAGGAATAATTACTATGGCTGCAAGCAGGGGCGGACCTAGGTGGAGCCCAGGGGGTTCACCCGAACCCCCTCGTCAAAAAATTACACTGTATATATAACGTCAAATTCTGATTTTATGTGTATATATATTAAAATGAACCACCTGAGAATAATGGACAGACTTGGCTCAATGGATAAGTGGTTCATGTAGTGCCCCTATGTCATGGGTTCAAGTCCCATTGGCAACGTTTTTTTTCCTTTTTTAATATTAGCTTTGGAAAATGGAACTTTTGGGCTTACACCTTCTTCTTCTTTTTCATTATCTTTTCCTTTTATTCCATTTCTTCTTTTTAATTTATTTTTGTTTAAATTTGTTAGACACATTCTTTTTATTTTTATATTTTATTCTTTTTATATCTATTATTCATTTAGTTTCAACGTAACTTTTTTTTCATATATGTTTGAATAACTTTTAAAAAAAAATGATGAATTATATTTAAGTTGAAATTGAGATAGAAATATAGTTTATTTTTAAAAAAAAATGTAAATTAGATGTAATTGAATGAAGAAACTTAAATATCGTCAACGTCCTTTTAAAAATATTAATTTCATAGAATTCATGAATTTTCTTTTATATTTTTAATTCTATTTTAGTGAGATGAAAACTAAACTTATTTGATTTATTCGTTAGTTATTTTTTTTTTTACAAATTATGACTAACCTAGTAAATTGAACTATATGAACTAAAAAAATTGACGATGATATTTATTTATATTAATATTATGCATTATAATATTAGTAACTCTATTCTTACACACTTTTAGAGAATCTTGACGATTTTCATAGTAATATTTGATTGAATGGATATTAATTTAAAAAAATTTAAAAGTGA
>JAJOOH010028829.1:0-27144 GCA_029582605.1 Solanum gracilifrons
TATTAGGATTTTATATATTTATCTTTTATTTGATTAGAAAATAGTTATTCGTTCTTTCCTTTGTATTACTATTGACATGCCTTTTGTTATTTTTCATATTTTAACCTGCACAAAAATAAAGGCCTTTAAAAAATATTCCGTACCTGACAAGTATGATTTTTTGTTAAATAAATCATATTGAGGAATGATTTAAAAAAGGTCTAAGTTCAGTAGTTCCTCATGAAAAATAAGCATCCCTTCTTTTAAAAAATGAGGAGGACGAATTATTTACTTTTCATTTGATGATCAACGGAAAATAGAAAATTAAGCAGAAAATTAAGTTAGTATTTTTTTTTCCAAAATATAAAACATGTTTTTTTCACCCTAACAAAATAATAAGAAAATTGTATCTTATAAATTGAAACAATTATGATAAACATTTTAAAGTTTTTACCTAAGTATTGATCATATTTCTTTTTTTTAGTATGTGCTACTTTATAAGAAAATTTTGTCTCTAAAATAGTTGTCATGATCGCGCGAAGCGCGAACATGTTAACTAGTTTTCAATAATCTAAAAAATATTTACATAATTAGTCAATTAAAGAATAAGATAATTGCTCATTAAATAAATTTTAAAAATGGAAAGATGTAACTCTCCAAAAAAAATTCTAACATCCATTTATATTTATTACGTTTCATGATGAACCCATGATTAAAGTTGACGGTAAAAAAATATTGCACTAGCCAAAAACGATATTTTTTCCTTTTCTTACTTATTTTATTAGTTTATAAGAATAAAAGTCACAATTATTCTCATTTACTGTCCAAAATTTTCATATTCTTTATTGAAAATCAAAACTCATCCACATATTGATATATGAAATCATTGATATTCGCTTTTAACTTCTTCATATTTATGTAGTGTTTGGATTACATAATTTATTCAGTTTCTACACAAAATTGGCTCTCTTGTGTATTTCTTATTTTTAATTTTTAATGTAATTTTTTTACGAATTATTAATTTTTATGCCTTTTATATGAAAGTTTTGTGTAGATATATAACAAAAATTTTAAGCTATTAATTTTATCAATTAAACAAATTGATATGCTCATATTTTAAAGTAATAATTGTGAAAAAAATTAAATTATAAGCAAGAAAAATTACATGAACTCTAAATTTATATAGTTAAATAAATATATAAACGTAAATAGTATTATAAAGGAAATTATTAGTGAAATAACATAAATAATTTAAAACAACCAAAAATGAGATAGCAACGTATATAAAATTGGCGCATAAAGAAATATGTCTTTGTATTGTTCCAAGGAAAATTATAATTCTCTTCTTATTTTTCTTGAAACTAATTTAATTCTATTGTTTTTTCTTTTATTGTTATTTTCTGTTTAATTTTTTCATATATATATATTTTAGTATTGCGATTTATTATTTCTTTATATCAATTAATATAGAAAAATATGATCACACTTCGGTTAACTAGTATAAATATATTTACTAATTAATTTTTCTATTTGGCGAGAGAAAAAGTTGGAAGCATAATTAATATGTGAACAACATAAAGAAAACCAAATTTTATGGGATGGCATGTCGATTGTTAATTAAGATTCCTATTTTAATGGGATTCCATTTTCATACATAATTATGAAAAAAGAATCCATTTTATTGCATTTGTTTGAGATATTTTAGGGATTTGAAAGTTGTATACAGTATAATTAACAAGCTAAAATTAGAATAAACTATATTTACGTAAGTTTCTGAAAATAGTTATAGTTTTAAAATACCTTTTTTAGAAGTTGTATTTGTGTAATTTCATCTTTAAAATAGGATACGGTAGGCGATTAGCCATAAAAAAATTTAAAAAATATATATTTTTTGAAACTTATATAGTTGGAATTGAAGATAGAGTTGTATTTAGTTATACTTCCTACAAAGAATATTCGGAATAATGTTTGTAAGGTGCGAAACAAGTTAATACTGTTGTTTTCGAAAATTCAAATACTAACTTAAAGTTATAATTGTGTCATTTGATTGCAATATATATGTGTATGGGTTATACTTGCATACAATTCTCTTATTTAAAATTGCATAATTTATTGATAGGTAAATAAAAATATTGTATTTAGTTCGCAGGAATTAAAATAAAAGTGTCTCCACCATAGAAAGATTTTTTGATGTCTCAGCTTTCTTTTCTTTATACAATCCTCAAGTAAATGGAACTGGTCAATACAGTGCTGCAACCTATTTTTTTTCCAAATGGGGGAGGGGAAAACCTCGAGGAGATACAAGTGAGATGGATTGTAAGTTGTCATTTATTTATTATTATTATTTTGTGAACTACTATATATTCCATCATATATTTATTATAAACTCCAATACTTTCTTTTATCTAATACATCGCAATTATTCAAGAGTTGTGATAGCTTTTTTTTTTAAAGGAAAGGTAGTTCAGTCATCGATCCATTCGTTATCCTATTATTTTCTTAGGTAAAATATTTGGTTTCTACATTCGCCTTTTTAGGTGCATCCAAGTTTGAATGGTGACAACCGAACTCATATGTATACCAAGTGGACTGTAAGTATATTTTTCGAATTAATTATTCTTTACTTGAATGAAAAATTATTTTCGAAAGAAACTAAAATAATCAATAAATACTTGAAATTTAGGTGGATGGTCATCAAAAATCAGAATGTTACAATACTAAGTGTCCAGGATTTATTCAATTAAGTCGAATAAATCCTATAGATTATTCTTTTCCAAGGACCTCAGAGATAGAAACAAATTACAAAGAGGAAGTGCTTCTCAGGCTTTATCATGTACTTGTTTTAATTTTGTCCCAATTTATATGACGGAATGACACATCATTTCTTTCTATGTAACGGTTACATAATCATGTGATATATTGTTAGACGGAATATTTTGATTATCATCTTACAATGCCGGTGATGAACGAGGAGATAGAAATGTGGCCATATAAAGTGTTCGACAAATTGAGTGCAAATGCCGCAGATTTAGTGTAATTTGGAGGGAAAGTGTACACCCCAGGAGGCCAAGATGTTAAACCTGCAATGGGAAATGGTCAATTTAGAGGAGGATATTGGCAGCTAACTTGTTATATGCGTAAAGTATTGTATGAAATAGAAGTAGATGGACAGAAAAAATCGGTGAGAATGTTCTTCTTAAAGTATCACCCATGAAAGGGGTACTGATGAGATTTAGCAAGAAGGGCAAGCTAAGTTTGTGATACATTGGTCTCTTTGAGGTTCTTGAATGTGTAGGGCCAGTGGCTTATAGATTGGCTTTACATCCTAATCTATCGGGAGTTCATCTGGTATTTCATGTGTCCATGTTGAAGAGATATTATGATGACGGGGATTACATCATTAAGTGGAACTCAATTGTGTTAGACAAAGACCTGCAATATGAGGAGGAACCGATTGCGATTCTTGATCGTGATGTGCGTAAGTTGAGGACCAAGGAGATCATGTACGTGAAAGTTCAATGGAAGCATGGTCCAGTTGAGGAAGGTACTTGAGAAATCGAGACGGGCATGCGAGAAAAGTATCCCTAATTGTTCATCGATTCAGGTACTACTCCATTCCTTCCTTAGCCTATTTTTTCTAAGTTTGTCACTTGGAGACGAGTGATGGGTAATCGGTATCTATTGTAAAGACCGGGTTTCGTCGTTATAGAAAAGCCAACAGGAAAAAAATTTGGGTTGGAAAATTTTTTCGTAGTAGATTGGAATTTCTCAACCTAGTTCAAATTTGGACGAAATCAGAGTCATTCAGGTGTAGGGAAATCTGGTAAAAATCGGGTAATTTAATTATGAGTTTGTTTACTTTAGTAGATAGATAAGTCGTAAGGAACCCATACGTCTTTACAGAATTGAATTCGGGCGAGTAGAACTACCGGAATTGATCTTAGCGTGAACGAGTAGTTTCTGAGTGTCGTTGGTTAAGGGTGTGTTGTGAAATGGGGGTTTTGAAATTCTTTAAATAGCTCACTATTTCTTGCAAGCCGCTTTGGTGGTGATTTTGGTCACCAGGGCAGGGCCAATGTAGCGGTGTAAGTGCCGCTGTGGCGGGCCAAACGCTACTTAAAGTCATAAATAAATCCCAAAACGTCTTTATTCTGCACTTTTTGGTTTTTAGAGCTAAGGAACGAACCCCAGACGATTCTTGACAGTTTTCCACCATTCTTAAGGCTAAAGGTAAGGTTTTAACTTCCCGAATCCATTTTTCGATACGTAGAACGTACTCTAACGGGTAATTCTCGATGGGGGAAGATTTTGATCTAGAAACTATGGTGGAAAAAACCCTAATTTGGATACTTGAGATCATGAGTATGATCTAGGGTTGTTAGAATTGTTAGTAATTCGGGTAATTAGTGATTGTTAATTGATTCCCGTATTATATTGATTGTTTGTAGACCAAGAACAAGCGAAACGAATTCGAAAAGGGAAGGATCAAGTTTCTTAGGGTTTCAAGCTTGTTTCGAGGTAGGTGATGGTTGTGATTCTATGATTGTGTGATGTATGTTTGTCTTGCTTCATAATGATACATGTATGTATGCGGATGTTGCATTGTTGATCACACTTGTTGTAAATGAGGATATATGATTGATGAATGCCCTGAATCATGACTTGATTGTATGATTATGAGAATGTACTTTGTGATTGTGGCTTGTCGAATGGATCGGGTGTTGCGTTTCGACACACTAACTTGGATCAGTTGCCACGTTCCGGCATAATTATGGGATCAGTTGCCACGTTACGACATAAATATTGGATCGAATACCACGTTCCGGTATGCTAACAGTTTGGGTTTTGGCTCAATGAGAGGACCAATGATTTGATATAATTGTGTATATTGAGAAATGTGAAATTGTTCGTTGTTCGTAAATGATGATGATATTTTATATGTTCGATATATGCATGTGATTATATTGTTGTATTGACTTATATATGTTACACTTAGTGGGATAGTCGCGTGATCCTACCAGTACATGTGGTTGTGTACTGATACTGTACTTGCTCTTTCTTTGTTGAGTACAGGACATTTCAGGCGGCTATTGACATACCTCCCTTTGAAGATCAGTGATCATTGTTCGAATTCAAGGGTGAGCCAATTCTTTCAGGCTGCCATGAGTTCTCCTTTCGTCTAAGTCCACATTTCGAACTTAGACTTTTCTAGTTAGTTATTAGTTGTTAGTTTGAGGTTGTGACCCTTCTTGTTTAGACTTTGGTTCATTGTTAGATGTTTTGGTACATTAACTTTCAGATTCTAGGTGTATTTTTCCGCATTGTTAGTTGTTAGATCTTTTGGGAGTTTTATGGGAACTTCAGTCTTTAGCTATTTAACTTGCTTCTGTAACTTAAATGCTTTAGTTTGATTTAGTTGCTTGGTTTGGGTTGTAGTAGTGGTTCTCCCACCGGAGGGTTAGTGTGGATGCCAATCACCACGGTCTGGGTCGTGACAGTTTCTCGTAAATACATATACTTTAAAAAATAATTATTTTATCTTGTAAAATTATTTTTATGGTAATTTTGATTGAGTGATTTTATAAAAGAAATATTCAAAGTTGAGTGATTTTATTGATATAAAACAAAGTTGAATGACTTTACAATATAATTTCTTAAAGTTGAATGACCTTTTGAGATATTTACTCTTAAAGTAATGTATGAAATAGAAGTAGATGGACAGAAAAAACAAGTAGTGTCAGATGATTCTAAGATTATATCTCAAAACTCAAGGTGTTACTACGAAGGAAATCATTATAATGCCAATGATGGCTATTGGGACTATAACTTCTTATTTGGGGGTGCAGGTGGTAAAGATCAATGGGAAATTTGTATTCATTAGCTAGGAAATGACTTTGAGTTATGCTTGAAGGTTTGAATATGAATTGTCAACCAATGGTGTCTTTCAACCTAAAAATTTGTCTTTCTCTATTTTTCTTTCTAAAGAACCTAATAACCCATCAATATATATATATATATATAACATAAGTCCGCTGATGTGGCATGCCTCATTGATCAGGAAATAAATTTATCTATTTTCTCAGACTTTTTGATTTTCTTAGCATTTTTTCTTCATTTTTATTACATATAATTAAAAAAAAAATACACAAGATAAATGATACTGCCGTTTTAAAACGTCTATAAATGTGGTCATATTAAAAGTCAAAATCTAATTAATTTCTTACCTTTTAATTATACATTTATTGCTATTTCAAGTCCACAAAAACTACCACTGAAAGCTTCATTTTACTTTATTTTTGTCTTACTTTCCTCCTCTCCCTTCTTTTAGTCATTTTCCTTGCTCATTTAAGTATACATTTTTTCTTCTGTAACTTCTTTCACATGGCTTTTTTAATAATTATTCTTCATCCTTCATTTGTTTACATTTTTATTTGTAATGTAAAGATTTTATAAAAATATGCTAAGTTGCTAACAATTTTTTTTTTACAGGTTCTATAGGTAGAGACTTATGATTTTGAATTTGGACCTTTCAAAAATGGCAGATGATACTAATAGGAAATAGTACGATGGAGATGTTTCATATTTAAATTGCATAAATATGTGTATTTAATTACATAAATTAATATATTTTCTAAATATGTATTCAAATATTTTTCATGATATGTATCCAGTATTCATTGTAAAAGGTATGACTTTTTTTTATGTTCTCTTGTATAATATGTGACATCTCTTTATGACCTTTATTTGTATTTATCTTTCTTTTTTTAATTTAAACTAATTATTTTACTGTAAAAGTGAAATATTTAATTTATTACAAATCTATATATAATTATAAAGTTAAATATAAAAACGACGACATAAAAAAATAGATGATACTATAGAAAAAGGTAAGATGGAGATGTTCCATATTTAAATTGCATAAATATGTGTATTAATTACATGAAAATATATATTTTCTAAATATGTATCCAGAATTAATTGTAAAAGGTGTGATTTCTTTGTATTTTCTTGTATAATATGTGACATTTCTCTATGACCTTTATTTGTATTTATAATTTTTTTTATTTAGACAAATTATATTACTGTAAAAGTGAAATATTTAATTTATTACAAATCTATATATAATAATAAAGTTGAATATAAAAACGGTGACGTGACCCTATCTAATAGTTTCAATCCAATTAATCTTTTTTGTCCTTTTCTCTAATTCTAAATACCAAAAAATCCACCTAAAAAATAAAAGACCATTAAGTAATCATATTTATTTGTATTTTCATCAATAGCCATATTTAATTTATTTTATCATTAAAGCTATTATTCTCTTTTCCTATAATATTTCTCAAATTCTCATCAATTATTACAACTTTTTACATCTGATTTAAAAAGAATTCCAACAATTCACGATATTTAAATTTTATGATTTTTATTTATTTATTTTATAGTTTTTTCCTTTCTTTGCTTTTTTTTTACTTTTCTTTTTATTTATTCGATTCAAAAAATTTATATCTTTATATAATATCAATGTATTTCTTTTATCTACTTTATTTGTGTTTTTTCATTTTTCTTTTAATTTTTAAGTTTTACCTCCATAACGTAAATTTATTAAACTTCAATTTTTGATAATATCATTAATTCTATGACTTTTAAGTTTTCATATTCATAACCTCCAACTATTAAATTATAAATTTAAGATACTTTATGATATCTCTCTATTTTTAATGACAAAATAAATTCACAAGTTTTTTGTTTCATGAAATTTCAATTCAAGATTATTCTTTATATTTCATTGTTATTTGTAGTATTATTATATTATCAAATTCATGCTTTAACTTGACACGATGTAAAAGACTCTTGAATGTTGATTAGTTTGTCAAAGAGGGTGTCAGACAAGAGCTCAAAAAAGTGGCCATTGATTTTGTATTCTTATTTTTATCTATTGTCTTATGATTAGGTTCTAAGGAAGATCTGTGTGTATTTTCTCCATGTACCTTTCTTTTTTTGGGTGCAATTTTTGTGGACTGTTAGGCCCTTTTATTTATGAATAAACAAACAAAATTACAAAGCCCATGCAACTTCTTTAGTTTGAATTTTTATAAACTTTTATTATTGCAAGTGTGTATCTTTGTTTAGATGCAAATAAGTTATTGTAACTTTGTGTGTAATAATACTAACTACTAACAAAGGTTAAAAATACTATTGCACAGCGAATTATTTATATTTTTTCTTTAAAGATTCCTCAATTTTGTTTATATAAGTTCATAATTTTTTATTTCACGAAACCTCTACTTGAATTTATCTTTTTTATTTCATATTTGAAATAGCGTTTTCCTTAATTTTTCTTAAAGTCTTTCTCACATAACTACTAAAATATAAGTTAAAGAGCAAAAGAGGCACCTATAAGTTTCTTATTTCAAGTTATATAATAGACATTGAAGAAGAGTATTAACTACTACTAAAACTACACCACACCATATTTTTACTTCAATTTGCTGGATTTTTATTTCATGAAAAGTTTTTTATTTTGTAAACCTAGAAAGTGTAATTCAATTTCATTTTGTTGTGTACTCTTCAGTTCCATAGTATTCACCTTCTTGTAGTATGTCAACTTTCTTTTTTAGTTTGAGGGCGGGGCAATAAAGTAATATACTTTTACTAAATTAACTTTAATATCTATCTTGAAAAAAATATAGTTCTTTGACCCATTTTTTTGGTTATATAAATTTCTTTTTATTAAATAAGGGGAAGATTGAAAAAAAAAATCATTGAAGTCTTCATAATTATGTAAAACACGATTCGAAGCAAAATAAAAAATAAAAACAAAAACTTTATTTTGAAATGAAGGGAGTGTGTAATGTAAGAAAGTGAAAAAAGTATAAAAAAAAGTTCAAATAAGTTCTTTATTATCTATGAAGTGATCAAATTACTATAACATTTTGATTATCCAAATGTCACCTTCATGTCTATAATATAATTAGCTAGAAAATCCAACAATACTTAGCAATTTAAATTTAATATAACTTACGAATGCTCATTTTTACATTTTAGACATTACAATTTCTATAATTTATCAATTTATTTTTATACATCTTATACAATCTATTTCAATTATCATATAATTACCGGTTGATTTAATCTTTTATTATTATTATTATTATTATTATTATTTTCACATTATAAAATTTATGTTATTAAGTCTTTTTTTCAAGTATAAGTGAAGAGAAAAATTAAAAAGTATATAATTTAAAAATCAATTCTCCATCTTCAATCTATGATGTTTCACAAAATTACATATTACATATATAATTAAGCTAATTAATACATATGTATTGTGTGTGAATTACACACAATGTTCAGTTTTGATTTTTATTTTATTTTCTAAACTCTACTTTTTAAATCTGTATACGTCATAATTTTCGGCATATAAATACAGTTATTATCACTTTGTTATGGATGGACCATATTCTTCTCTTTTTTCTCATATAATTATTTTTAATGAGCTTTGTTTATCTTTAAGCTGGTTATATGACATTAAACAATTTATGTTTAACGAAAACTGAAAAGTACTTTTTCTTCCTTCATGTAATAGTATATTTTATTTGTTATAAATTAGTTCAATGTGAATAATAAGATGAAATCAAATTTTTATCTATTTAATTGAATTTGAACTAAACACTCTTTTTTGAAAACTGAGGAAGAATACTAGAAACAGAAAGCAGGAATGAGGTAGTTTACTGATGGGGACAGAAACACTAGGTTCTTTCACTCCTATGTAAAAGGAAGAAGAAAGAAGTTGCATATAGCAAAAATCACTATAGGGCAAGGGGTGATACTTGAATCAAATCAGCAAATTGGAGAGGAGGCAGTTGAAATTTTTGCGGAACAATTTAGATAAACAAATGAGGAGCATGATCTGGCTATACTAAATGTTATCCCCAAAATGATATCAGATGATCAGAATGAAGAAATGACTAAATTACCTAGTCATGATGAAGTTAATAAGGTGGTTTTCATACTAAATGGGGATAGTGCTTGTGTACCTGATGAATTTTCTGGTCTATTCTTTCAAAGCTGCTGGGAAATAATAGGAGAGGACATCACTAAATTGGTAAGGGCATTTTTCTGTGGTCAGGAGCTACCAAAATTTGTAACACATACCAATCTTGTCCTGCTGCCTAAGAAGGAAATAGTGAAAACTTCCGCTGACTTGAAACCGATAAGTCTAAGTACATTCATTAACAAGGTGATCTCTAGAGTGTTGCATGAGAGAATAATAGTTGTACTACCAAACATTATCTCGGAAAATCAAGCAGGTTTTGTGAAGGGCAAAAGTATTACTGTGAATATTCTACTAGCTCAAGAGATTATAAGAGACATTAATATGAGGAATAAGAATGTTAATGTAGTGGTTAAATTAGACATGGCTAAAGCATATGATAGAGTATCATGAATTTTTCTGACCAAGGTATTAAGAAGGTTTGGAATTTCAGAAGTAATTAGTGATATGGTTTGGAGGCTGGTCTCAAATAATTGGTACTTTGTACTAATTAACGGACAATCACATGGTTTTTCCACTCCTCGAGAGGAGTTAAGCAGGGCGATCCTCTTTCACCAACATTATTCGTCATTGTTGCTGAAGTTTTGTCTAGGGGACTTAACAACCTTCATGGAGATGATAGATTTTTGGGTTATGGATTGCCTAAATAGAGTCTAGAAATCAATCACCTATATAGATTATGCTGATGACACAGTTTTATTTTGTTCAGGGAATTTCTGTAATTAAAATGATGAAAATATTGAAGGAGTATGAACAAGTATCTGGATAGCTGATAAACAAGACAAAAAGTTCCTTCTTTCTGCATGATCGAACCCATTTAATTATAGCAATCAGATTGCGAAGGTTGACAGGTATCAAGCAAGGAAATTTCCCATTCATATATTTGGAATGTCCAGTTTTTTATGGGAGAAAGAACAAATCTCACTTTGAAGATCTGGTAAGGAAGATAGCCAGAATGGTACTCTCGTGGCAAAATAGATTTCTATCCTTTGGAGGAAAGTATACTCTCATAAACTATGTTCTGCAATTAATACCTATATACCTTTTATCGACAATGAACCCCCCTAAGAAGATTATTGAGCAAATTCATCAGGTTTTTGCAAAAATTTTCTGGGGAAGCACTGGTGGTCTTAAAGGTAAGCATTGGGTAGCTTGGGAGGAGATGTGTTATCCAAAAAGGGAAGGAGGGCTAGGATTTAGATCTTTATTTTATGTTTCTACTGCCCTCTTTGCTAAATTGTGATGGAATTTCAGAACTACTTCATCACTTTGGAGTAGATATATGTGGAATAAATATTGTAAAAAGTATCATCCTACAATCACTAGAAACACTGGTGTTTCTCGGATGGAGGAGAATGGTGAAGGTAAGAGAAGAAATTGAGCATGATATATGGTGGTAAGTAAAATCAGGAAATTCAAGTTTTTGGTATGATAATTGGACCAAGCAAGGTGCTCTTTATTTCACAGAAGGGGAACTAGCTAGAGAGGAAGAAATCGAGGTGAAAGAATTTCAGAGTGGAGGGGACTGGAATATCAATAAGCTTCTTGAATTCGTATTACCTGAAATGACTGCTCACATTGTAGAAAATATCAAGCCTGGAAAGGAATCATATATGATTGACAAGGCGTGATGGATGGAAAATTCAAAGGGATTATTCACAGCGAAATCAACATATCATAGCATGAGACGTAGCATGAATGAATTAGAGTGGATGAACCAATTGTGGTTAAAGGGGCTCCCCTTTAAGATTGCGTTTTTTCTATGGAGAGTTTGGAAGAAAAGAATTGCCACAGACGACAATCTTAAAAGGATGAGGGTGAAAATAGCTTCAAAATGCTACTGCTGTGAAAAAGGAGAGATAGAGACAATGATACACTTATTTCTAACAACCCCCATAGCCCAAAAGCTATGGAGGCAGTTTGCTTCATGTGCAGGTTTCAACATTGAAGGGTTGCAGCTGCAACAACTCATTATGAAATGGTGGGAGCTAAAGACTAATCCAAAACTACACTCAGTTCTAATAGCTGTCCCAGCTATTATTATGTGGAAATTATGGAAGAGAAGAAACGTAAGAAGGCATGGAAAGAAAACCTCCTTTAATAAGATGTACGATCAATGTCAATTGAATGTATATTTCCTTATCAAAGTAAAGTTCCCATGGTCGAGGAATATACCACACACCTGGCAGGGCATGTTTGATCAACTTTAGGAATATAGGCCTCTTCTTCACTATTTGGCTGTGAAGTGGACTCGCCCGCAAGAAGGATGGGTAAAGTGTAATACAGATGGTGCTAGTAAGGGCAATCCAGAGGAAAGTGCATACAATTTTTGTATAAGAGATAGCAGTGGAGATTTACTATATGCAGAAGCTAAAAGTATTGGAGTTGCAACAAACATGGAGGCTGAAACTATGGCCATATGGAAAGCCTTACAATATTGCATAAATCATGGATTTTCTAATATTCAGCTAGAAACTGACTCATTAAGTTTAAAGCTAATAATTAAAAGTACATGAAAAGTGCCATGGGAGATAACATAGAAGATAAAGGAGATCAAAGAGATGATGAATCAGCTAAATGTACAAATTGAGCATACTTTTAGAGAGGCAAATCAACTAGCAGATCACATCACAAATACAACTATTAGTCAAGCAGAATTACAACAATTTCACAGCTTCAATCAATTATCTAGCATGGGAAGGAGAATTCTAAACATGGATAAAAGAGGCATTCCTACCATTAGAATTTAAACAAGGAAGATTATAGTCAACCAGAATCAAGCATGAGGGGGAACCACATAAAGGCCACAATATTTCACAACTATTACAATTACAATTCAGTTTGTGATCATTTTCAGGGCAAAATAGTTGTGAGAATAATAACTAGTCGAAGCTGGGTAAGCAGACAAGAACAACCCCAGTAAAGATAGGTGAACAAGATCAACGACAATGAGCTTGCATCCAGCTGTGGGTCCAAGAAGTAAAATCCCAGGAGCTGGATAGAGAACGATGAATCAAACACAAGAATAAAGGAACAAAGAAGAAGGGGAGTGAAAGAATACCTACATAGAGGCATAGAGCCTCGGAGCTGGAACACATGACTCTAGCACGTAACATCTGAAATAGAGGAAAAATGAAAGAGATGGCGGGAGATCAAATTTGGAAACCCTACAATGTAGGACCTTGTTTTTGTTATTGTGATTATTACACTGAATCCGTCACTTTTGGGCTGGATTTGGGCTCTTATTATTAGATTTCGTGGGTTGCTTTTGAACAATTTATGTTTGAGCATTCAATAAATGGACCATGAGTCCAAATTGTTAAAAAAAAAAACTAAAAACTCTTTTATATTCAACTAAAATAATAGAATTAATTTATACTTTTGATTTGATATAATATTTATGACCGTCAAGTTACCTAGTTTTTAATCTAATAAATTGAGAAATTATTTTAAAACCATTTCTATGAGAGCATTTTGGATAGTTGAGTTGTGTGATGTAACAGAATAAAAAGGGTTTATGTAAGTTTGTAATCGGGTGGCGTTTGGCAAAATATCGGAACAAATACGTCCTCCTTTTCGGCAGGGCAGACAAGGTGCTGGTGTCTGGAACGAGAAGCAGCGGAATTGTTATTGACAAGACAAATTGGGGATTTGGATGTGTATATAATAGTAAGTAAGTAGCCGCATTTCTCTGTACATATTGTGGAGGTTGAAACAACAAGTGTTACCAATTTGTTGAATAGGGCTTGCAGTTCCAGTTTAAAAAACCCCTTAATCGAATTCGCCGTAAAAGTAACACTTTATCCTCCTTTATTTTCCTTGTCTGCGTTGATAGTACTTGTGCTATCTCATATTTAGCTTTACCCTGGTGCCATGGCAGTGGATGAAAGCAATAATCATGATGAGATGGTAGAGACTTCAAGTCCAAAGGAGTTCACCACAAATGCTGTTCGACTTGAAGGTTGTTTTAATGTCGGTATGGGATTTGTATCCAAATTTACAGAAAAAAGTTCCTTTCCTTACTACCTTGCAAAATACACTAGTACTTTTTGTTAAGGTTGTGATGTTGTAGGTAGCTATGGACTGTGGATAGTGTCTCATAGTTGTTACACAAACTTATTCTGCTCTCGTTTCATGGCAGATAATGCAACAGATGATGTGGGTATTGTAGAGACTTCAACTGGAAAGGAGTTTACTCCAAATGGTCTTGAAGCTGAAGGACGCTCAAATATGGAACCTTATGTGGGTATGGAATTTGAATCAGAAGAAGCTGCTAAGGCATACTATAGCACATATGCCACACATTTGGGCTTTATCATGCGAGTAGATGCATTTCGACGATCTATGCGTAATGGGGAGTTGGTGTGGCGTCGACTTGTCTGTAATAAAGAGGGTTTTAGTAAAAGTAGACAAAGTCAGAATGGAAAAAAAAAGTGCAGAGCAATTAGGGAAGGATGTAAGGCCATGATAATTGTGAAGAAAGAACTGTCTGGAAAATGGCTTGTTGCTAAATTAGTGAAGGAGCACAATCATGCACTGGTTGTCAAACCTGTTAATACCCCTAAAGGTGCAGTCTTGTGTCAAACACCGGTAAGTACTTCAAGCTAATTGATGACATTTGAAATCAGGTTGTAGACTGGTTTGTATCAAATGCATTTCTTCTTATGTCATCATTCCTTCCTTTTTCTTACATTAATTAGAACAGAAGTCAACAATTTGCTGTACTGATTGAGACGTAAGTGGACAACTTCTTTTTTCTTCTTCTGCTTTGTTGCTAAAACCATAACTGCCTCTTCCAAGTCTTTCGTCTTTGAGTTCTTAGCTGATGCAGTTAATGATCCTCATTTACAAATATTAGTTCACTGTGATTTAGGGATGCCTGTTAGTGTGGCATGACCTTCTCCATGGAAAATAAGCTCCTTAAAATGCATTGATTGTTACCTCTTCCTTACTAGATATTTATATTTGCACCAAATTATTGAAGAAAGAACAATTTGTGGGATTGTCTTTATCAATAAATATTTATAGCATTAGGAATTTGAAGAAACTTCTTGTCCAAAATGTATGTCCTGCAACTTGGCTTCTTTGTAATCAAGCATGAAGTGCTGTCAATGAAGGAGATATAGCTCTATTGCAATGACATTGTGAAATCTGTTCTCTTATCATATGTGAAAAGGCTAAGCTACAGGAGAACTGGAAATCCATTATTGTTTAGAGTCAAACAGAATAGATGTCTGTTACTGGTCAGGTGATCCAAGGCTTCTGAATCAAGAACCAGAGTCAACACACGAAGAACGTATGAGACACTCAATTCTTAGGATCGATTGACTGATTAGACTGTGGAATCTGCATTGATCTTGAGGTGGCAAACACAAACTTTGTCAGAAAGTTTTTAGGTGAACATGAACTTCAATATTTTCTTCCTTTGGCTCTGGATTCTTGGTTCAAAAGTTTAGATCACATTTCTCTCCATACTTGGTAAGATTCACAAGAATTAGGAAACTTTCTTCAAATCTATTGTACAAGAAGCCCTATAATGTTATGTTAATCACCACTCTGGTAAGAGTTTTCTCTCTTCACTTGTTTTAATATGATATCAGCGCATGATATTCCAACTTACGTGACCACCTTTGTCTTGCAGTCAAGCTTTTCATTTTTCTTTTTCCAAATAGTCTTCTATTCTTGTCTGCCTTTGGTGACTTAGAGCGGAACCACATCTCTTTTAGTGTCTATCTTTTTTGTCTCCCTCATTCCACTCAATTCTGATTATTAGTCTTCAAGATGAGCACAACTATGAAGATCGCCCCTCGAAGTCCTTCACACATCAGGCTTGAAGTCTCAGCTCCAATTTTTTCCCTGGAAAAGCATCTCTGCTCCAATTGTTTGTCTGTCCCACACACCATCAAGTGTCAAGGACCGATATCAGTTCATGTCAGCTGACATTTCAAGTCAAAATTCCGTTTTGTCTATCATGGATTTACATATGCTACCTATCAAGTTAGCCATATATCTTAGTTGATATGTCAAATCAACAATCAATTTTTCTCTAGTCAGTAGTTCTCATCAACTCACTTGTCTAGTCAGCATTCTATCTTTGCTGAACCAGCAGCATATATCATTAGTCTTTATCAGCAATCTAGTCAAGCTGGCAATATGTGTATTTTTAAGTTCAATTGTCCCTCATATTTGTCCGAACAACAAGTTTAATCATCTCCTATTGATTCATGGTAGCATCATGGCCAAGTCAATAGCTTGCAGCGCCAAGTTAGTTATATTTCATGGCAGTGCCAAGTTTGTTTTATTTATTATAATGATATCATTAAAATGACTTTCAAAACTTTTACTATTTTATGTAACTCAAATCTCTCTCTTAAACAAGCCTTGCATATAATATGGCTTATCTATCTCCTTTCTCTGCTCAGAACCATTAAAATAGGTACTATCATTTGAAGAGAGGCAGTAAGCCGATCCACTACTTTTACTTTTTTGATGTAGCGAACAAACCTGTAGTCCTTGACCCATTGGTACATGTTTCTCATGTGCATTGGGCTAATCTCTCCAAACCTGCTTTTAATTCTCCACATCCAAGCAGGGAACCAGTACTTGGTCCCTATAAAGAACTCAAGAAAGAAATCAAATGATAAATCACGTATCAGCAGGAAATGATAAAGTGCAGTTTACCCCAATCTTAGGGTGGATTTCACACAAGAGAACATTTTCTTGCCTCAACTTCTTGGCAGCCACAGTTATTAGCATCCTTAATCAGGGTATTACAGTTGCAGATTTGGTAGTCAAACAAAGGATGATCTACTTAACTGGTGCTATATGTCTGCTTGACTAGGTAAACATTGTGTAGGTCAGTGGAGGATGACATATTTGTTTGTCAACTTCTGCAACAAGTATTATGACCCATGTAACACATGCTTATAAATAGTCTTTGAATCAAGGCAATGTCCCGCCTGGATCCTCACTGGAATTTATCAGTATATATTAAAACCATGCTTTTAGCCAATATCTAGGCTTGCACTTGATATAGCCCAGATATTATAGTTGGACCATGGACACAGTGGTGGGAAATATGTGAAGGTATGAACCCAATTCATCGAGAATCTACTACAAATTCTTTCATTATCTTAGATATGATGTGTCTACATTTGAAGTTTTGGGGGAGTGTTTGAATCATTGGTGCGAAGTAGTCCATTTTCAAATTATAAGCTTACTTAATTGATATCTTTAGGTTATTTGCCCCTTGTCATATATGTGAGAAATGTTGAAGAAAAATATTATTGAATGTGTATTTACATTAGTGCACAGAGAACCCTATTTATAGACACTATAATACAATCCTTTACCAAGTAGAATACTATATACTATTCCTGTTCCTATTCTTAGTAGGGTTGTGTAAACATATTCCTATTCTAACACTCCCCCTCAAGCTGGTGCATACAAATCATATGTACCTAGCTTGTTACAAATGTAATTATATGAGGACCAGTGAGGGACTTGGTGAGTTGATCACTTGACTTCACAACTTTGGTAACAATATCTCTTGAGAGTATCTTTTCTCTGAAAAAGTGACAATCAATCTCAATGTGCTTAGTCCTCTCATGGAACACTAGATTTGATGCGATATGGAGGGTGCTTGATTATCACACACAAGTTCCATATGATCAATTTCTTCAAACTTTTGTTCTCTCAACAACTGTTTGATCCAACCTAGCTCACAAGTTGCTAAATCCATTATTTGATATTCTGCTTCTGCATTAGATCGAGCAATCACTCTATTTCTTACTCTTCCACGACACCAAATTACCTCTTACTAAAACACAATATCTAGATATCGAACGTCTATCGGAGGGTGATTCTTCCCAATCAACATCTGTATATCAAATGATATGCTCATGGCCTTGATCCTCAAAGTGTAGTCCTTTACAGAGGGCTGACTTTATATATTGCGAAATACGAACCACTACATCCCAATGACTATCACAAGGAAACGTCAGAACCTGACTTACAACACTCACAGGAAAAGAGATGTCAGGTTAGTCATTGTGATATAATTCAACTTTTCAACTAATTGTCTATACCTTTTAGGATTATTGAGTGGCTCCTTTTGTCTTTGGAATGAGTTTAACATTCGGAAGTATATGAGTGTCAATGGGTTTACATCCCATCATTCATGTCTCCTCAAGAATGTCTAAGGCATACTTGTGTTAAGAAATAACCATACATGATCTATACTGAGCAACCTCAATACCTAGAAAATACTTTAGTCTTTTGAGCTCTTTAGTCTGGAAATGCGGAAAGAGATGTTTCCTCAAATAAGCGATACCATCTTGATCATTGCCGGTGATAACAATATCATCAATTTGAACAACCAAATAAATACACAGATTTGGTGCAGAATGCCTATAAAACACGCAGTGATCAGCTCCACTACGAGTCATGCCAAACTCTTGAATTGTTGTGCTGAACTTCCCAAAGCAGGATAGCTCTATATGATGCATGTCTCACCCAAGACAACATAAAGAAAAGAAAAATCCAATTCCCAAAAAGATGC
Source organism: Solanum gracilifrons (assembly GCA_029582605.1). Classification (NCBI taxonomy): domain Eukaryota; kingdom Viridiplantae; phylum Streptophyta; class Magnoliopsida; order Solanales; family Solanaceae; genus Solanum; species Solanum gracilifrons. The sequence goes on from JAJOOH010028829.1 coordinate 18,594, forward strand.
TATATGTGCAAAAAAGAGGCTGAAACCCCCAGACACTTTCTTCTTCATTGTGAAGTGGCCTCAGAATTATGGAGCATTTTTTTTGTCTCTCTGACATCAATTGGACCACACCCCTCACTGTTAAGGATGCATATGAGAGTTGAAGTCTATGGAAAGTTGACAAAGCCATCAAGAAGATCTGGATTATGATACCTGCTTGTATTTTTTGGTGTATTTGGTTAGAGAGGAACAAGAGATGTTTTGATGGAGAGTCAACTGCTTTAGGCATTTTGAAGACTAGGTGCACTGAAAATTTGTCTAGTTGGACCAACTTGTATCCTGCTGTTAATGCAGAACAACTTCAGGATTTTACTAACTCATTAGCTCTGGCTTAGATAGTTTGTATAGTTAGCCAGAGATTTTTTTTGTAAGCTCAAATGCCATATCATGTAAATTTTGCATCTTCCTGATGCTGTTATTAATACCACTTATCTTATCAAAAAAAAAAAAAACTTCCCAAAGCAGGCTCGAAGAGGTAGTTTCAGACCATAAAGTGACTTACGCAATCAACATACAAGGCTACTAGACTCTCTTGAGCAACAAAGCTCAAAACTAGGTGGCTGCTCCATATAAACTTCTTCCTTAAGATCACCATGATGAAAATCATTCTTAATCCAATTGATGAAGGGTCCAATGACGACGACAACCATAGATAGAAAAGACTATCTGAGTATACCCTTTGGCAACAAGGCAAGCCTTAAGCTGATCAACCTGACCATCTGGACTAATTTTGATAGTATAAACCCAATGATAACCAACATTAGATTTACCTACAGTAAGGGAGACAAGCTCCCAAGTACCACTCGTATGGAAAACAAACATCTCATCAATATAGCCTGCCTCTATTTAGAATGAGAAAGTGCTTCACCTGTAGTCTTAGGAATGGAAATAGAGGACAAAGATATTACAAAGGCATAATGGGGTGATGAGAGACGATGATAACTTAAGAAAGTATAATGTGGGCTAGCATTTCGAGTGGATCATATACCTTTTTGAAGTGCAATCAATTGTCTAGGAGGAGGCAACTGTGCAGTAGGAGCAAGGTTCGGCACATGACATGAATCATTTGGGACTAGTGCTGGATGCAAACGACGATGATAAGTCAATACTGGTGGCACTACAATTGGAGATGTAGAAGTAACCGTAGATCCCTCAAAAATCGGTACATGTAAGACATGAGGCATGGGTAAGACCTCAAAGACATCAGAATGATCAAAAGATGTATAGCAAGGTTGAGATTCAAAGAATGTAATATCAATAGATATGTGGTAGCGATGAAGATTAGATAAATAGCAATGGAACCCTTTCTGAACAGGAGAATAACCAAGAAAGACACATTTGAGAGCACAGGGGCTAATTTATCTTTTTTAGGACCTAAGTTATGAGCAAAACATGTGCTCCCAAAAACACGAGGGGGGTAGAGTAGAGATGTGACAAAGGAAATAGTATGGTATGTGGAACTTGATTCTAAATAGAAGATGAGGACATTCTATTAATTAATAACAAGATGCAAGGACTGCATCACTCCAAAAACGCAGTGTAACATGGGATTCAATGAGTAGAGTGCAAGCAGTCTCAATGAGATGCCTATTCTTCCTTTCTGCTATATAGTTCTCTGAGGTGTGTATGGACAAGATGTCTGGTGAATAATTCCTTGGTGAGTCATAAACTCCTGAAATTGGGAGGATAAGTATTCTAAGGTATTATCAATAGGAAAAGTACGAATAGAAACACCAAACTTATTTTGAATTTCAACAAAGAAACTTTTGAATATAGAAAATTACTTAGAACGATCTTTCATTAAGAAAACTCAAGATGCAACTCAAGTGCATCTTGAATAATCATCATTGAAACTAATGAAATCCTAAGGGTGAACTGATTCTACTAGGACCCCAAATATCAGAATGAACTAATGAAAAAATGGACTTTGAACAACCCTTGGTACTACATGAAAATGTAACACGAGTGTGTTTTCCAAGTTGACATGACTCACAATATAATGTGGATAAACTAGACAAACTAGGCACCATCTTCTGCAACTTGGATAGACTCAGGTGTCCCAAACATTTGTGAGTTAGGTCTGGAGGATCTGTAATGGAGCATGCTGTGAAGGAATTTGAAGAGGTAAGATAGTAAAAGCCTTGTGATTCATGTCCTGTGCCAATCATTTGTCTCGTACTGCGGTCCTGCATGAGAAAAAAAGTCATCAATAAATGTTATGCCACAATGTAAGGCACGCGTCAAATGACTAAAATATGCTAGATTAAAAGGAGAACCAGGAAAAAGAACAAAATCTAGGGTGACAGAAGATAAGGGTTTAGCTTTTCCAACCCCTTTTGGTTTTGTTTGGAACCTATTGGCTAAAGTAATAGCAGGAAGAGATTGTGAATAAACAATATCAGACAAAAGTGATTTGTTTCCAAAATTATGATTAGAAGAGCTTAGATGACCCACGATCCAAGAGTACTAGACTAAGAAACACAAGTAAAAGAATTACCCGCAATAGAAACATTAGGTTGAGCAACTGAGGCTACTTGTGGAGACGTTGCTTACTTGCTCGATACTGAAGGAACTCATCATATTCTCTCTGAGCAATATGAGCATTATTGGATGGTCGATTAGGTTGAGAAACATATTCTACTTGTGGAGATGTCTAGGAGCTCATTATATTCCTTTAGAGCAAAATGATAAAAAATGGTGGTGGACCATGCAAAATATAACATATGTCACGAGCCCCCAAGGCCTAGCTCAAGTGGCAAAAGGTGGAGGATTTGTGGCTTAGGTCACAGGTTCAAGCCCCACACCATGCAAAGCAAAGCCCGGTATTTAAGTGGAGAAGGGTAGAGGGGCGGGCCCATTATCCACCGAGTTTAGAAGGCTGTGATTGGTCCAAAGGGCGGGTCACAGACGGATTTCTCGGTTATCAAAAAAAAAAAAAAAAATATAACATATGTCACGAGTGTGTCCAAGCTTATAACAATAACTACACTTGGATTGAGGTTTTCCAGAACGACTTCCTCCTCGTCGATTCTCCATAGATTGATATGCTCGTTTTTCTATAGTTTGAGATGCGAGAATAGATGAGTCAATGGTGGGTGATGGAACTACTTTGTGACTGAGAGGCACCAGAAGACGAGAGAATAATTCATCAATTGTAGGAACTGCAAAACTGGCTAAAATTTGATCACACATTGAATCATGTTCAGTAGGAAGTCCAACAAGTGTAAAAACTAGAAACAACGTCTGCCTGTGCTCTTGTTGTTTTTCTACATTCAGAATAACTGGCATCAAAGTTTTGAATTCCTCCATGACTGCTTGTACCTGACCTAAGTAAGTAGACATATTTGATTCTTGTATCTTTAAGTTGGTCATTTGAGATATCACATCATAGAATTGAAATATGTCATTAGTGTATTAAGCACGAGCCTCTTCCAAACTGAATAACATGTCTAGAATGGGCCAAACAAGGACATCAACTTTGAATCAATAGATCGCCATATGTGACTACATTATTGAGCATCAACCTTCTCCCATTGTACTTTGGCCGTTGCACCTTGCTCACTAGCCTTTGCCTTTTCATCTACCACACAAGCATTTTTTGTTAAGTGGTCTTGGACTCCTTAACCCTTGCACTACAACTCAACCGAGGAAGCCCAAGCTAAATAGTTTGAGTTTCCTATTAATGGTTCTGAAGTGATCACAAGGCTTGAATCTCCTATATTTTTGGAGCTAAGAATATCAATTCCGAAGAACATATTGTAAAATTATAATTTTCTCATACAAAATTGAAAAAAGAAATGGGGATAGAATCTGAAAAAAAAAGCTAATTTCGCTGGAATGATGCTCGGCAATAATTTTCTCACAATTACTCTGATACCATGTGAGAAATATTGAAGAAAAATATTATTGATTGTGTATCTACATTATTACACAAAGAACCCTATTTATAGACACTATAATACAATCCAATACCAAGTAGGATAGTATATACTATATACTAATCCTATTCTAAGTAGGATTTTTTAATTTTATGAACTTTTTTGTCAAAAAATATACTATATACTATTCCTATTCCTATTCTAAGTAGGATTGTGTATAAAAATTCCTATTCTAGCAATACACATTCAGCTAGATTAGCTAATCAACTAGATTGTTTAAATGATTTGTTAAATGATTTGAAGTCTTTATCATGATCAATTGTATGCCCTAACCTCTTTCTTTCCAAAATAAAGTTCTTCTACCATCCCCTACTTTGATAATGTATTATGCGAATGTATTCCATATTCTTTCCAAAATAAAGTTCTTCTACCATCCCCTACTTTGATTATGTATTATGCGAATGTATTCCATAAGAATCTAATATATTTCCAATTTCAACTCCATACGAGGGCTTTTGTGTTACCATGATCCAAGAGTTTTCCATCTTATACTTCTTTCTAACCATTTGCCTATAGATCGCCTTCTCCTCAATCCTCATTGTAAAATCTTCAGAACCACTTCATAAGAAGATGGTTGTTGTGTACCTTTCGGGGTCGTTTGGTTTGAAGACAAGTTATGTTGGGATTAGTTATGATGGATAAGTTATGTTGGGATAAGTTATGATGGGATTAGTTATGTGGAGATTATTTTTTATTAGTTGTTTGGCTTGTCAAATTTGCATGGCATAATTTCTAAGAATAAGTTATTTGTTTACAAAAATACCCTCTAAAAGTAAGTTATTTGTTTTCAAAAGAGGGTTTAAGGGATACTTTTGTTATTTTATATTTTTATCCCGGGATAAGTTATCCTGGGATTAGTATTCCACCCTCAAGTAGGGATAACTTATCCCAGTCATAATTATTAATCGTGGGATAAGTTATCCCACACTTTGTAACCAAACAAAGAATTGAGGGGCACTGAAAACTTATCCCGGGATTATTTTTCTTCATCCATCACACCAAACAACCCCTCAGAGTTTTGACTTCCAAGCCGCATTACCGCTTCCTACTTAACCAGATTAGGAGACTTTTTCTTCTTGTTTCCTTTCCACAAAAAAACCACTCCTTAGTTCATCAATTGTCTTATCCACCCTCTTTTTTGGGAAAGGGTGACATAGTATAAGTCGGAAGTGCATCTAGTACACTATTAATTAGAACCGACCTTCCCTTAGGGATAAGTATTGTCTTTTCTAATTTGCTAGTCTCGTTTCACACTTTTCAATCACCCGTTACAAAATATTTGTATTCTATATGATTGGTACCCAAAGGCATACCTAATTAATCTGGTAATTTGCCCACATTGCATTTGAGTCAATTCGCCAACTCTTTAATGTTGGACACCTTGTTCATCAGAAAAATCTGACTCTTAGCATATATTTTTGTGACCTGATATTGCTTCAAAGAGCAATAAGATTGTCTTCAAATATGGTATTTCCTCTTGGCTTGAATATTTTTAACTTGCATCTTTGCACTAGTATTCAAATCTCTAAACCAACTAAAAAAACTCCAAGCAAAGATCGTACATAATGTAAGTGTACCGATATGGCTAAGTCTTAATCTCAACTAGTGGCTGTCACCAACATGACTCTTTTGCTTATATTGTATTTTGTTCTGTCCTTGGTTCGCATTGATTTTAATTTTTTCTATAGCTTTTTGAAAATGCTGGTATATAATAGTATCCCACTTAATGTGCTTAAAAACAGAATTTCGTGGAAAAATCGCGGACCCTTTTGGGCTGGTAGGTTAAAGACTTGACTTCGTATGATCATGCGGTCTTGCTCATTTAATACTGTGAAAGTCACACGGCCAGAATGATTCCCTACTGATGTCTGCACATTCTGCATGTATGGTTTTCAACATGTGGCAACTGCTTTTTTATTTTGATAACTGAGAAATCCGTCTATGACCCGCCCTTTGGACCAATCATAGCCTTCTAAACTCGGTGGATAATGGGCCCGCCCCTCTACCCTTCTCCACTTAAATACCAGGCTTTTCTTTTCAGTAATGAATGCATATGGTCAAGTCGTGCCAGAGGGGTTTGTCGGTTATGTAAATGACACATTAGTTTGTTATACATTTAGTTAGCAAAAATAGTAAATTGAACCAAAAAATTATGTGCAGTCACGGAAGCTCAATAAATTCATGATTGCAGTTAAAATCTTGAAGTTAGTTGTGAAATTCTTCTAAGATTTACAGTGTTGCTTTGTCATTGCATTTCCCTTTCCCCTCTGCTCTTATTATTAGTCAAGATCATCTTCTTTAGGAACAATAGTTTGATTGTGTCATGTCTCTACTGTTCTTGATATTTGGTGGACCAATTTCAGGATGATAAAGATGTCAAGATCCGGGAATTAACAGCAGAGTTACAGAAGGAGCGTAAAAGATCTGCGGCTTTACAGGAGCAGCTAGATATGCTTTTGAAAGATATGGAGGATCACTCAGATCAACTGTCAAAAAACATTAATGGCATTGTTAAAAGTGTGAAAGAATTGGAATCAAGAAAAAATGTCTTTCCAAATGGCTGATAGCTTCTGTAGCCTTTTCCCCTTTCTTCCCATTTTTCTTTGGAAAATAGTAACATAGGCCCGTAAATTATTCGGAAGTCTTAGTTAAACCTTTTGTACTGTTAATTGAAACAGAATCCTTGTACTCCTGCTTTGTTATTGTAAAAATCCTTGTCAGTTACCATCAGTGAGGTGCCATGTGCATTTCGGCATCCATGGGTGTAGCCTAATGGCAATGAAATGGGTGAAGAAGACCTTAGAGAGAATGGTTTAAATCCTAGAATAGACAAAAACCATTTGGTGGGTTTCTTTACATTTGTCTAAGTCTCAATTTGATAAAGTTATTTTGGTATCGGTGTAGGTGATATGCGTGCGAAAAAAGTTTTAACATTTTGTACTTGCCTGAAGCTAGTAAAGTGGACCTATTCCTTGCTCTGATTTTTCTGGCCTGTAGCAGGGATGAAGGTACTATTTTGCTTCAAGTGGGGCTGGATCTTTTTCTTCTTTTCATTTTAGCCTTAAATGTTCAGTGAGTGGAAGCTTGAGTCTAGAGATAAGGAGGGGCAGTGACAATTATATTCTCTCAGTCTATTTAGGCAAAAGTAGTGTTGCCTAATTTAACTCCAGCAAAGCTTGCCAGACAAGATGTCACCATCAAAATTCAAGGGCCGGTATTGACACTTAGCTTGGTTGGCATTGTTGCTAAAAATGACTTATTTTAGAAGTGTTTTTTAAAAATGACTTTTTAGAAAAGTACTTTTGAAAAAAACCAATTGTGTTTGGCTAATTCATTTGAAAAATGCTTTTATAAGCAAATTGTGTTTGATTGATCTTTTTTTTAAAAGTGCTTTAGAGAGTTAAATTATGAAAAAAGACAACTATCAATGTACTTTTAATATTAAAACTATTTTATAGAGAGAAACTATTTTAAATAACTATTATAAAAATTAATTCAACTTTTATTTTTATTAAATTAAAATATACATATTTAAATTTTCAATCAATATTATACTTTTTTTGGAGGGTTAAAGTCTTTAATTGTTATTTTTTTCACTTTTTTTTTTTCTAACCTAACCAACATATTGTTATTATTATTTTTCTAATTCTCTAAAATTATACGTAAAATAATATGTAAAATATAAAATAACATTTAAACGTAAAATAAAATATAAAATCTATTATGTAAATAAAATTTAACCAAACTTATGAGATATATTAATTAATTAATAAGAGATATCTATTCTATACTACCTTAAAAGCACGAACTCCATAACTTGAATGTTAAATTAGTGTAATACCCCAAACATAAAACACCCAATTTAGCATATATGTTATATCATATTATATTTATTAATTTAATTGTTCTATATTATATTAAAAGCTGACACTTTTTCACATTGATGGATAGTGACTTCTCCGAAGGATTGTGACTTTTTTAAAGAGTTGTGACTTTTTCGATGAGTTGTGACTTTTTCGAATGGTTGTGATTTTACTAAAGGGTTGTGGCTTATCTGATAAGGCACAATAAAGACCTTTTCATACAATTGTTGTCTATAAATAGAGGAGTTCTCTCACATTTTTAAACTACGAATTTTGTAAGTTTTCTATTCTTTTCCTCAAAACAAGGATGGTTGTGAGAATTGTTCAATTACGCAATTACAATATTTGTTTGTTGGTAAATTAGACAGATCAACAAAAAATGATGCAACAAGGAGAATGAAATGACTCAACTTCAAATGAGAAGATTATCTAGACAATTAATATGTACTCATTTTCATTGTCATAAATAAACTTTTGCAGCAACTTCTACTTGACAAGAAGTTCACTGATTTTTTGTTGCACAAACTACAACTTGGTGTTCAAGCTATGATACGCCTCAAACTCTTGGTGAGAAATTATTTGATCAAAAACTTGTTTGAAGAGTCCAAACTAGATTTAACAAGTACTCCTTCGTTTCCAATTCATTTGTTACTTTTATTTTTATCCAGTTTAATATAGAATGTTTTTTTTGTGGGGGTGGGGGTGGGGGAG
>JAJOOH010028830.1:0-24698 GCA_029582605.1 Solanum gracilifrons
GCAATAATGTCACACCTAGATTTTTGAACTTTTTTGAGTCACCTTTGTTCCTACATTAGAAACTTTAATTTATTGTTGTCAAAGCTTACAATTATTAGATTCTGCATGACGCGCTCAGTCTCCTTGTTCTTTTTTCATTCTTTTGTGTTCTGTTTTGTATAAAAGTTTGTTGCTTTGATATATTGAGTTACAATATTTGTTTGGATTTTTTTAGATAATGTACATAACTTGCTGTGCTAGAGAAGCTTAAGGGGAGTGACATGAACAGTAAGGATTCGTATGGTCGACCCTAACTTTCTTGGAAATTTCTATTTCAGATTCTAATTCTGGCTCTTCAGGCAGTGTGAAAAAGGAACAGTTTCATTCTCACAAACACTCATTCCACAACAGTTTTTGCTCAAATGATTCATTTGTTCCAAGCAACCTCAAGTCATTTACCTACAATGAACTGAAAAATGCAACTAGGAACTTCCGTGCTGATAGTCTTCTTGGCGAAGGACGTTTTGGTTACATCTTCAAAGGATGGATAGATGAGAATACTTTTGCTCCATGCAAACCAGGAAGTGGTATGGTTGTAGCTGTCAAGAAACTTAAGCCCGGAAGCTTCCAAGGGCATAGAGAATGGCTTGTATGTCGTAAAGAACTTAAACTGTAACTGTCCAGGTCTAATTGCCAAGGTATTGTCCGCTTTGGACTTAACTTCAGGGCATCATGGTTTTGTCCCTTCGGGATTTAACCTTGGAGATGCCCTCAAAGTTGAATTCCTGACTCCGCCTTTTATGATCACTAAACTTCCCCTCACATGTCGAAGTGGGATTTGGCCAGAGTGGACAATACCTTGGCAGTTAACATCTCTTGCAGCACTTGTACTGTTGTGATTTAACTTTGTTTTTGACATAACCAAACATGCAGGCAGAGGTTAACTACTTAGGGCTGCTTTACCATGAAAATCTTGTGAGCTTAATTGGATATTGCGCGGAGCTTGATAACAGGTTTCTTGTTTATGAAGTCATGTCAAAAGGAAGTTTGGAAAATCATTTATTTAAAAGTGAGTCAAATGATCTCTTTACCTTTGTTTTTGTATGCTTAGTTATAAGGTTAACGATTAACGTCTTTCAATTGTTTTGTGAACAGAGGGAGTTCAGCTTATACCTTGGGCTACACGAATGTGTATTGCAGTAGATGTTGCACGAGGCTTGTCCTTCTTACACGGTCTTGAAGCAAATGTTATTTACCGCGATCTCAAGGCTTCAAGCATACTACTTGATTCTGTAAGCTCTCCAAAACTGAAATAGTAATGATTAGCATTAGACAAGTTGTAACTTTTAAGTCGCGTAAGTTTTTCATTGCACTTCTGCAGGATTTCAATGCCAAGCTATCGGCTTTTGGTCTGGCAAGAGATAGTCCTAGTGGAGGCAGAACTCATTTCTCGACCAGAGTTGTTGGTACTACTGGTTATGCTGCACCAGAATATCTTGCATCAGGTTTCTAAATCAGTTGATAAGCATCATGTGTTACCTTAAAAACTATTTGTATTACCTTATAAGTGATTTGACCGTCAGTGCATAGAATTTAAACTCTATGATATTTTTGCACGTGACTAACGTGGTAAAGGCCTTTTTTCACTAAACTTTCCAATTCAACTTGTTCATAACAGGTCACTTGACACCAAAGACTGATGTTTACAGTTTTGGAGTTGTTCTACTAGAGTTGCTATCTGGAAAACGATCAACGGGTGCTGAAAATGCAGGAGGTGCTGATGAGAAATTGGTGGAATGGGCAAAACCATTCATAAGTGATAGTAGGAGAGTGTTGAGAATAATGGACACAAGGTTGGGAGGACAGTACTCAAAGAAAGGTGTACAAGCTGCAGCTTCCCTTGTCCTGAGGTGCCTCGACGTCGATCCGAAACTTAGGCCAACCATGGATGAGGTTCTAGCTACACTAGTACTTGTACAAGCACCAAAAGATGTCATGAAGAGTTCACAACAGATTAAACAAAAGCAGATGACAAGTTAGTCTCAAGAGAAATGTCCATGTAAATAGTAATAGACAAAGGTACACGGTCGCCCAGAGGCGGAATCAGGATTTTCATCAAGGAGAGTCGAAATATAAAGAAGAGTCCAAGGCAATTCTATAGCAAGTACCTTTAGAGAAATGCCCAAGAATGTTCAAAATTAAAACACTTTATTACTTGTTGAAATATATATATACTAGTCTATCATGTGAATCAACATTGGTTAGTCACATTTGAACTGAAAATGTCTAATTAAAACACTTTATTACTAGTTGAAATGTTCAATCGGAACATGACTTAGTTCAAATGTCTAAATGAAATATCGTGACAAGTTTAAGTGGCTGACTATGTATTAAGCCAAAATGTTTTGAAAACAAATTTCTTATACAAGGAAAATCACTTCCCTAATAGAAATAATGAAATCAAATCCAGAAATAACATTCCACAATAAGTGTTCCTCCCTTACCATCTAACACACTCCACCCTCATCCCAACAAGCCTCACAACCCTACCCCGAACTTCCTTTTACCAGTATATCAAATGCAAGAAAATTACTTATTTTTCAAGAAAATATTTTCTTTCGTACAAGAACTTGAACAAGCACCAAAAGAAAGTAGCGAAAATAACATTCCACTATAATTGTTTCCTCCCCAACCATCCAACACATTGCACCCCCATCCCAACACCATAACTCCCATCCCCACAAGCCTCACACCCCTACCCCCAGCTTCCATTGTATACCATATACAAGAAAATCACTTATTTTTCAGGAAAATATTTTCTTCCCTATGAAACTTCTACAAGCACCAAAAATAGTAACGAAATCAAATTCGAGAAATGACATTCCACAATAATTATTTCCTCCAACACATTCCAACCCCATCCCAACACCATAACTCCCATTCCCACAACCCTAACACCCCTACCCCCAACTTCATGTTACTTGCATACCAAATACAAGAAAAATCATTTATTTTTCTGGAAAACATTTTCTTTCGTATCAAACACACCTTTTAAATTAATCCATAAGTTGGAAGGCAAGGAATTTAAGTGTTGGCAACTGAAAAAGGATACTATAGTTGTCCCATATCGATATTGTATAAGAAAGTGGGTGAAGCATAGGGCTATATAAGCCAAGGCTACTACATGGTTTAACCTATCTTTGCGCTTGGGGCAATGACGCAGCTAGTGAGGTTCTAACCGAGGCGCGTCTATTGCTGGTTGAAAACTATTTCCAAACCCCCTCATCGGCCTTGGCTTTTGCCATGGCTGTTGAGAATTTTTGGAAGGGCTTCCTTTTGGGGTAAAGCCCTACAATTCTAAGTACAAAAGTTGTAGTTGATATGGTGATAATATATGTATTTTTTAATTTGGTTTTAGTTAATATCTTGAATACACTTGTTCTACATGGCAATTCAAACACTCTTCCAACATGGCAAGGCAATTCACGTGAGATATAGTTGAATACACTTGTCTTACATGGCAATTCACTCGTCCAACCTGACAATTCACGTGAGATATAAATTGATTTGTATTAGGTCGGATATTGTTTAATTTTAAGTGTCTTGTAAATCCAAAATTGGAGGGAATAGATGTAGGGTGTATCTATTGTACATTCAAAGTTGAAGGGCATAGATGTAGCGTATATCTACTGTATATTCAAAGCTGAAGGGCATAGATGTTAAGTTGAGACCAAGTTGGGCACGTTTTAAGTATCAAAGGACATAAATATCAAGTTAAGATTAAATTAAATGACGTGTTTATGTATTATAAGCTTATTTGCAAGTGTTACATTTTTCCCGCAAAGTTCACATTGATATTAACAACAATAATTATGTTCATTCCCCTAAAATAATTCTAAGTTTAAATTCTATAAAAAAATCTAATATTTATCCTTAACTAGTAATAATATCACTTTTAGGGTTCTCTTTTGTATCCTATATTTTCAGCTAAATTTGCATCAATAACAAAGACTTGTAAATTTTCTGGACAACTTCCTTTTATGTGAAGTTAGGTCCATCGATCTCAAGCAATCTTCTTATAATTTATCCATAATGTGTGTTGTTGAATGTAGTCATTATTAATCTGGTATGACCGTACATTCATTCTAGCATTCACATCTCTTCAATACTCATGTTATAGATATATTGAACTTTAACAACTCAACGTTCACCATCATATAATATTAATGCAAAGCCTCATAGTGCACATTATCAGGCTTTCGCAAAAATAAGATAAAAATACTGCGTACAACAGGCCTAATGTGGTTTGACCCTTCTTAGGATCCCGTGCATAGCAATACTTAGTGCATCGAGCTACCCTTTTTCTTTTTGTATAATCAAGAGAGTAGAAATGAAATAATGATTTTTCAAAGAGAAAAAAGGAAATCTGAAAAATCCAATATACTGTATACAATTGCAATCACAATTTTTCCAAAAAGTGATACAAATCATACAAAATTTTAATTGAAGCAAATTCTACTGTTTGTCTAATAAAACACCTACCCCTAATAAAACAATTGGTAAAACCTTAAAATATGGTCCCAAAATTTTAAAAAAAATATGGAAAAAAACAATAAGAAATTGCTCTTCATTTTTTTTCTTCCATGTCCTGTTCAGTTTTCCATACAACATTATCTAGGCAAGTTGAAAGATTCTTGTAGAACTGCATAAAAACAAACAAAATGGTTAAAAGACGATAGCGAAGGGTCAGAGGTATGCTACGAAGAAATTTAACTAATACGTTAATCAATAACTACGTCTTAATTCTAAGTAAGTTGAGATCGGTTATATGAATACACTATATGTTTCATAGGAGTCATCATATTGAAACTATTTTTAAGTTGACCTTCAACCTACACAACGGTGACCTTAAACCGGGTGTGGATGTGAGATCCCTACCGGATTTGGTCAACTTAACTTGGATGTTTTGACTACATCTATAACCAAGAATCCGATTTCAAGATCCACATCCGTACACGAGTCCAAGCAACAAAACTCATAACTGTGGTAAAACTTTACATCAGGCCAATCTCCTGGGGTTGCTTGTGATTATACGAGTCAAAACGCCTATTAACACCTACGAGTAGTCGTAAAGATAACAATACTACATGTACCTTGTGGAATTCCAAAGTGTCTCCTTTTGACTTCCGCACCTCGACCATATGAAGAGAAGGAGCAACTTGAAACACCTAAATTGAAGATCAAAACGACGTTCAGAATAAAACAACAAAACATTTCAAAAGATCAACACGGATGCACATTTAAATACCTCAGTGGAAACATTAAGGTTCCCTTTTCTACCGGCTTTCAGATTCTGGAGCCTCATCTGAGGGGACACATCGAACATAAGAACAGTTAAGCGTTTCATTTCCGTTATAATTACTATCTCATATAGATCATTAAACATATATAGAATGCATAAGTGAGAACTTCATCACCACCTTGTAGTTCTTTTTGTGAACGTCAAAACCGAGAGGCTTAGCAGCTTCTTCAATCTTACTGATTATCTCATTGGCCGGACATTTAGACGTGAACCTTGTTTCTCTCTTGAATCCCTGAGAACAAACAGAATCAACATATTTTGTCAAACATACAAAGAATAAAATAATATGAACATCATCAATGTTTCATACAAAGTAGAAAAACATTTAAAATAAAGACAATAATTTGTGACCTGTTCGTCGAAGAGATTGCCAAGGTTAAGCCCTTGTGACATAGAGATCAACTCGAATGCATTCATGGATGTTGGCTTCTCTTCTCTTTTCTCCGTTACGTGATATTCCTGTTGTAATGCCAAGAAAGGAGTAGCACGTGAGATAAATTTCGTATTGCAAACACTTCTTTCCTCTATATCGCATTCAATATGTTCAGTATGCTCACTTCGGAGTCCCTAAAGACTGCTTCGACATCATCCAGGTTTGCATCTTCTATCTCATCGAAAACAGGTGGTCTATAATCTTTCTTAAACCATTCATCCTCCAAAATTTCGGGCACTATAATACGCTGCATAGAACATTTATCTATTGAATAAGAAGAAAGTAGAAAATATCGACGTATAGTCACAATATCCAGTATACATACTGTCGTAGGATTCGGATCCAAGATGCGGGTAATCAACTTCATAGCACCAAAAGAGATCCAAGGTGGGCACGTAAATTCAGCAGCAGAGATCTGTATACCAGGACAGACATTGTGAAACTTAGCCAACAGATAAACACACAAAGATTGAACAGTACGAAACGGTGAAGAAAAATGCTCACTTTGTTATAGAGGTTCATAAGATTGGAGTCATCAAAAGGCAAGTAACCTGCAAGCAGTACAAAGAGTATGACTCCGCACGACCAGAGGTCTGCCATTGCACCATCGTATCCTCGGTCATTGAGTACCTAATAATAAAGGAGTTCAATTTTTCAGTCAAAAGATTCAATTGATGTTTCTTTAACCTTTCGAAGGCCTGGAGTAGAGTTTGGATTTGTTCAGTTTTTTATTTTGGAAAGCCTACTATATCATCCACGTAAGGCTCACATATGTTATGCAGTAGATCAGTGAAAATCTATGTCATCGCTCTTTGATATGTCGAAACATTTTTTTGAGCATATTGTAGTAGGGAAAGAAAGTGAGGTTTCTCATTCGAATCAAATAGCTGAACTACTTATATAACTCCTATTTAAGCAGAAGCCTTGTAGTTCGTTTTAAAGTATTGGAGAGATATCGAGAGAGACTGGACACTACTGAGCATCTGATTTCTAACTACAAGTTCATTTTCAAGCTAACAGAATGCCTATCTACTAATTCTGTTCCAGAAAAACATAAAGAGAAAGTTAAGCAAAAACCAGTTTGGTTTTACCTCAGGTGCAACATAGTTCGGAGTTCCGCAAGTGGTATGTAGTAAGCCATCAGCCTGGAAAATACAACTAAATATAAGAACTCAAAATAATCCTGTCTCTCCTGCATTACTAAATTGATTAGCACAAAGTAGAGACGGAGTTAAGGATTTCATTTTCCGATGTTAAAGAGAAACGGTAAGTAGAGAACATAGTTTACCCTGACTTGCTGGGACAGAGCACTCAATCCAAAATCAGAAACCTTAAGGTCACCCGAAGCATCCAACAGTAAATTTTCAGGCTGCACGAAAAAAAAAAGTTTAATTTCTATGCACCGAAAACAGTGTGAAACTCTTTTACAACATCATGTCAAAGAGTTTTAATATGATAACCAAAACATTGTTTACATTGTCAGTGTATAAACGTAATGGAAATAGAGACAGGAACGAAAAAGATTAGAAATTAACTCGTTAAGTGCTGCAACTGCAACAATGCTTACCTTTAGATCTCGGTGATAAACTCCCCTACTATGGCAATAATCAACGGTATGAATAAGTTGCTGAAAATACTTCCTTGCCTCTTCTTCACGCATTCGTCCATGATTTACCTTTACACCAATAATACGTGATAAACTTCAATCAGAGCCAAAATTATCACCAAAACATATATATAAGCACCAAATAGGTTTGAACTTACAATTTTATCGAATAACTCTCCACCTGTAATGAACTCCAAAATAATAAATATCTTTGTCTTGCTTCCCATAACCTGTGGGCAGATGAAACCAGGACATGATTGAAAAATGTTGAGTAAAATCGTACATCGACAAAAAATGTGATACAACAGAGTTACAGAACATAAGTAAAATTGTACTTCGACAAAAAATGTGAGACAGCAGAGTTACAGAACATAACTATATGTAACAATATGCAACTCAAGAACTACATCCCACTTAACTCTTTGCTAGTTTGTTATGTCAAAAGTCTCGATCAATCGTTCCAATATAAGTGAAGAAACATGGTAGGAGTAACAATTTGATCAAATTCAAAGCAACACCTTGGTTATTAATTCAGATGAACGATGGATACACGATTCAAATGTATTGCCTTAGTAAACCAAGGTATAAACTAAGCACGCTGACCGATTACCAATATAACACATAGAAGATGTCGAGAAAGGACCAACCTCGTATAACTGTACAACATGAGGATGTCTGATTAACTTCATTGTAGCTATTTCCCGCTTTATCTGTCAAATTTTGCGTAAGAGTTAATGATCAAAAGCTCACAAGGGAAGATACATAAACCATACAAGCGTACTAGACGTTCAACAAGGCAAGACTAAGTAACTTTTTTTGAAGACACATTGTCTAGCACTAACTATAATCGAAGGACAACATAAAAGGCGATAGATCAAGAATGCAAAGTGAATGTAGAACTTGAAAATGTTACCTGTTCAGCCATTTTGTGCTTAAGGACCTTATCTTTATCAAGAATCTTGATTGCCACACTTTCTCCTGTCTCTGAATTCTTTGCAAACTTGACTTTCGCGAACGTTCCCTCACCAATCGTCCTTCCAACTTCATATTTACCAACTCTACGCTTGACCTTTGTCCGATTCATTATCGATACACCAACACGATTCTGTAGAGAAGTAGAAAATGCTGTTATAATTCACACCTCACATTATTTCATACACATAGATGATAGAAGACACTATATACACAAATCACTCAACTAACTACTAGCTTCTTTCATTAAGGAGTTCAAAATACGAAAAAGTTATTCAACACCTACTACATATACATAAAAGATATTTCTAACTATGTATGAACAGTGTGAGAACCCCTCGGCTCTACCTGACTCCGCTCTGCTACAATCAAGAGTCTATCATATCCAATTCTTTAATTGATATATTTCCCTAATTTTTTTTAAAGATGAGAATCAAGATGACAACAGCAGTTGATTAAATTAAGTCATATATAATATACATTTTACTAAAAAAAATAAAATTCCAAAGAGATTGAATAAAAAACAGAGAATTATTGGAACAATCAATTATCCAACCACCTCTTTTAAACTTTTTGGATTATAATCAACAACAGATCATTACATATCCAGCTAGATATAAAGCTACTTCACAACAAGGGTCACTTTAGTTACGAGTTCGACAAAATTCAATAATTTTAGTTTCTCACTAACAAGTGAAAATTCAGGTAGCTAACCAACTGAGATACTACGATTCCCTTGTTACTTTTAGCTCCAACTCCTATATTTTTGTTAAAAAGTCATTTGATATGTATACATAATATATCAAAAACCCAATAAACAAAAAGAATTGTGATTCAGAATCCATAAACTAAAAATTCTGGCTCCGCCTCTACTTCACAACATAATAACCTCAACTTTTGAAGGACAGTAAACTAAAAATCCTGACTCGGCCTCAGTTTCACAAATAGAATAACCTCAACTTTTTAGAGACTATAAACTAAAAATTCTGGTTCCGCCTCTGCTTTCACAAATAGAATAACCTCAACTTCTTAAATATCGTAAACTAAAAATACTAGCTCCGCCTCTACTTCACAAATAGAACAACCTCAACATTTTAGAGAATCTTCACACAAAAACGAATCAAAACCAATATCAATGAACAAAATCCAATTTACCAAGATTCAAAATTTGCACTCAAAAGTAGCAAAACTTGATAATTTTATCAAGAAAGAGAACTCCAACATAGTATAATTTGAAATCCCCTAACTAAAAGAAAAAAAAGACATAAAACTTTCTTAAAAACTTTAAAAAGTAAAGAAAATTTTAGAAAAAAATTCCCACAACACACAATTTTAATCAATCCAACAAAATTCAAAAGGCAAAAAAGCAAGAAAAGAAAAAAAAAACATACACTTTGAGTTGAACAGAGCAAATTTCAGAGGAAAAAATAGAGAAATCAAAATCTTGAAATGGTTTTTTCCTTTTTTGAAAGTGTTGTTTTGGTATCATAGCCACAAGTATATATAAATATTTTTTTTATAAATATATATAATAATTATTATTATTATTCCTAATTTAGTGACAAAAAAAAATAAAATGATTACGTTGTATGGTTGTGCATACACGATAAGTATATAACAAAGAAAATGAAAGACTCAATTATTTATTTACCAAAATAGAATATGTGGACACTCCATTATAATGATGTCATTACGTTCCAATTAAACACCTCTCGAGTCTAATTCATACCTTAAAATTTTAATTTAAGAGGTTGAGAATTATCTAAGTTATAAAGAGTTCAAAAATTTCATTTTCATCCGATGTGGAATTATTCTCGTCACTTTTTTCCACATGTCATGACATTATTTAGATTAAAGTGTACATAATTATACGTTGAGATATACTTACAACTCCCGCACGATTCAAAGATTTTACATCGAACTCATGAGTTTGGCTCTGATCATTCTCAAAAGTATATTTCAAACAAAATAGTTTTGAGATTTAAAAAGATATATTTGAGGAAAATAAGTAAATTTCTTATTTATTTTTGTATTTATATGTAATCTAGTCATATAGTCAAAGAGTGGAACTTACTTTCCTTATTTTCGTTAGGAAAGTCATTTTCCTTCATTATTAAGGAACTTGTTTTTAAAAGAATATATTTTGATCAATCAAATATAAAAATAATTAAAAATATTTTCCTCCATACCAAACACACCCTAGTGTATTTATATTTTAATTTTCAATAATTTAGCAAAAACTTATTGTATTTTCCTATTACACTATTTTGCTATTTATTAGCATTTCTTTCTTGTAGACACTTGAGTTGAAGCTCTTTTGAAAACAATCTTTCTATTTCCACGAAGTGGTGTTAACATTTATGTATACTCACCCTCCTCAGACCCTATTAAGTGAAAATTCATTAAATATGTTGTTATTGTTGTTCGTTGTATAGTTTAGCGAAAACATATTATTAACTATGTTAACGAAGCTAGATTACGATATATTTATATAAACAAAATTATTTTTTATGTATATATAATAAATTCAATATTTCGTAATTATAGTAATACCTTCATATAAAATAGGACAAAAAAATGACTTATATATCAAAAATAGGAGGTGTAAAGATATTTAAAAAAATCTAAAAATTAATTTTTATTTTTTAAAGGGAGAATCTAGTCCACGTGGTATTATTGGAGGGGTGGGGACAAAATGGTCATGTGAGGAGGAAAAATTAGGCAGTGCATGCATGTGGGATTAATGTTGAAATGTAATGACAGCAAAACTTCTTTATCGTTTTCCTCTTTTGTCCTTATTATGTATGTACCGTGTTTATGTACTAGTCTATTTCCTACCCCATCTACATTATTTTGGATCCCTATCTTATTTTATTTTTTATTATATCATAGGCTAAAAAAAAGAATATTTTGGATTTGAACGTTGAGTTTAGATTCATTATTCTACCATTTTCATCAAATTTACTGACTTAAGAATTTGTTGCTTCATTCGGCTTTCGTCTCAATTTATGTAGTACAATTAGAAATTTGAGCGTTAATTTAAAAAAATATCAAAATTTGTTTATATGTCTTTTAAATTATTAATTATTGTGATTTATAATATTTTTATGTGGTTTTGAAATATATAAATTTTATTTAGAAAAATTAAAGCTTTTATGTTCTAATTTACGGTCAAAGTTTAAAAGTTTGAATCTCGAAATTCTAACTATGACACATAAATTGAGACAGAGAGATCAATTATATATGTTTAGTGAGAGTTTTTAACACACATATTTAGAACATATATATGAGCCAAAATTGATGGGTTTAGGTGAACTCATAACTTGTTCACTAGATATGCATGTGTACATATTTAGTGTAATTTCATAAATTAGATCTAAAAAGGATAGTGTGTACATAAACCTTGCTCTTATCTTAAGGAGGTAGTGAGGTTGTTTCTAAAAGATCCTCGATTCAAAAAACCAACAGAAGGAAAGAAATTAAGGAATGCAATATATGACAAAACGTTATGAAAAAAGAATAGTAATTGCAATAAAACAATTCGATAATTGAAGTATTTATATTCGAAAAAATAAATAGTATGTAACTGAAATTAAAGAAACAAAAAACTATAGGAGTAATACTCCGACTAATAGTATGAAAAATAAGTGAGGTAATATTCAACTACTTACTAACATTTTGCCCTAATTTATATTTTCTATAGTCTCCTATCTAAGGTTATGTCCTAATGGTTGTGTAACATCCCGAAAATTTCTAATCTAACACCTGAATCATTCTTCACTTACGTATAAGATCATATCGGGTGACTCTTAAATTGTGCTCCGGTGTTAAGGTCAATACCTTAGTGCAAGTGGCGGAACTAGAAATTTCACAAAGGGTGTCCAGAAATTGCACAACAAAAGCTTTTTTTAAAAGGGGAAAAATATTGTTGCTAGTGAGATTCAAACATGCGAGCATTGGCTCGTTTAAAGTAATTTAAACCCATTCAAGGGGGTCTGAAATCACTGAGCTACAACAATCTGTTATGTCAAGAATGTTGAAATTGGACACCCTGACATGCATGTGGCTTCTCCCCTGCTTTAGGGTGGAAGTAAATTTAAAGATGAATTAATGTCACAAGAATTTCCTAGCACAAAGTTGAGTTGAAAGTTTTCTTATTGATTAAATTTTGATATAAGATTCTACTTGGTCAACTTCAAACAACCATATCTCTTAGAATATGAAGAGTTACGTAGCTCATAACCTTTAAAACTATTTGAGTCTTCTTTCCAACGCCACTAAGTTTGCATCAATTGAAGTTCCGAGTAAAAAGTTATGTCCATTTTACTGGACACTGTCTTGTCACACGCCGACCGCACGACCGAGGCAATTTCCGCGCGCTAGCGCACCAAGGCCGCAACTACTACCTTCCTGGCTGATTGGCTGCGCGTCTGAGGCGTTTTTCGCAAACGCGCAAGTCAGAGGCTTTTAATGACCCTCCAAAGATGTAGTTTACCATCCTAGTTCATTAAATTTACCTTGGAAAGAAAAGTTCTCAAGAAACTAACTTCCTCCAAGGTTCATCCATCATCCAAGGTAAGGTTTGACCATAGAACTTCATAATTTCTTCACCTTAACACAAATTAATAACTCTTACTCAAGAAATTCATAGATTTTTGAAAATGTTCCTTAACCTCAAGAACTCATCTCCAAGGTTCAAGAAAGATTTTGTGGTTCTTCTTCTTTCCAGATCATACTTTTCTTCGGTAATTGGAGGGATTAAGGTATGCAAGACTTCAATGAGGAATTCTTTTCATCCTCATGTCCAAGATGTATCAATGTTCATGAACTAAATTTCATAGTTAGGGTTATCAAATCCACTTTCGAATTCATCCATAATTATGACCCAAATTGCACGATTTCTTAAATTAATTAATCACGATTTAGGATTCTTGACCTATGTATTTCCTTTTATACTTAGTAAGATTTTACATTGTTGTTCTTGTGAGTTATTGACATGGCATTGCTATGATTTCATGAAACTTATATTTCAAAGCATGATTTTAGAGTTTTTATGCTATTATGAAAACTATTTCGAATATTTATGAGTTATGCAAGTTCGAAGACTTTCTCATGATTTAAGTTACATACATGACTTTGAAAGACATATTTTCGAAAGATTTGAGCTTTGACTCACAGATTTGAGCTTGGTATTTATTTAGACAGACAAATAGTTTACCAAACTATGAGCATATCATGTAAGTATATTATTTTGCGAGTAGTCTTATGCATCGATATGGAATAAGAGCTCATACACCTCAAATCTCATAAACTACATAGCCAACTTAAGATAGGATCGTACCGACATTTGGACGACTCCTCCCTACCTCAAGAAGGTCATTTAGTGGATCCATCAGTTCAATTGTGTCGATACTCCATCAAGGTATAGGATGGATCTAGTTGTGGGTAAGACGTTGTATTATCACAAGATTCATAGTGATAGTTGTCAGATATAGAAACTTCCCAGTGAAGTAAAGTAAAGTAAAATATATTTTTATTTATATATTTCAATTCAATGTTTACTATTATTGCATCCCTACAAAAAGAGTTTAAATGATTTATATTATACTTCAGTTGAGTTACTTTCAGTTCAACTATTTATTTTTTCTAGCCCCCTTACATACTCGCACATTCAAAGTTTTACGGTTCATCTATTTCTACATTTTTATCTTTCAGTTCCTTTCTTTTTTAAGTATCCAAAATGGCGTTCAAAAGTTAAAATTCAAAGTTATAATTAAATAGAAAAATTGCCAAAAATGACCATAAAACTCTTCATTCAATGTTTTTTTTTTGTCAAACTAAAAATGGATTATTATGAAGTTTCATCATGAGAATGACCTACCATTATTTGAGTCACATTATACGTGTCCAAATAAAATCATAGACTAATGATTTTAATTAATATTTATAGATTATGACTGTTCTAACGGTAATGAAAATTCTGGAACTTATTATGAATTATATTTTTTTGTGTTGCTCAATCTTACCTACCTTTATTTTATTTTATTTTTTTACTTTTTTAATTATCTCTTTTTATAGTTCCTTTTTTTATTGGACACGTTATTTATTTAGAGCATCGACCGCAGTTTGATAACACAAACAATAAAATAATTATTGGCATTTATCAAATACTATTCTCATTTGTTAATAATTATTCCTTCGATCCTTCACATTTACTTATTTAGTATTGATTTGTAACACTCGTTCAGAAAATAATAAACAATAAATAATTTTATTAGTATCACTTTTTTAATATAATTTATTCAATATTTTGGAAAATGCATTCAGAAGTCACTATATTTAATAGTAAAGATAAATTAAAAATTAAGTGATAACTTATTTCTTGATTTTTGTTTAAATTGAACAAGTAAAAGTTGACGAAGAGAATATATATCATGATGAGGTTCAAGACATAACGACCATCTCCATTTACCAACATCAAGTAATTCTTTTTTCTTATGAATAAATAAATAATTCATTAATAATACAAAATAATTCAAATTTTATAAATATAATTTGGAAATTATATTTAAAATCAAGTTGGTATAAAAATAAATTACACCTTCCATTCTAATTTAATGTCACGTTTTTTCTATAATGTGACGTCTGAAATATTTGACACCATATGGTATTTGCGTTTTTCTCAACCACCATTTTAATATTAGTTTTCATTATCATTAATTTATCATATATATTAAATTAATATTGTATATTTTATGTTTCATCAAATAACATTATAAAAATAGATTGAAATTGTATTTTGAACGTTGGATAACTTGATAGGAGATTCAACAACATATTTTTCTTGAATTGTTAGGAATGAAATATAATCATGTAATAAGAGACTTAACATTCACACATAGACTTATTATTATTGTTAAGTCTAGAATTTTAATTTTTTTTTAAATGTCCGAACATGACTTTTGCAAAACCATACCAATTTTAGGCAAAACTATCTAATCTTTTGCCTTCGAAGGCCATACTACAGACGTGAATATCTGAAGTTGTCAAACTTCAAAATGCAACTGTCTGAAGTTGTCCCCAGAGTAACTTTGAAAGAAAAAAGAAATGGACTTCAAGTAAAAATCAAATGTATATCGTTAATTAAATTACTAATTTTGTGTGTTTATGCATATCATATCATATATTATTCATGTTAGATTATATTGTTTTTCTATTTATATAATATATGAAAATCTTTACAATATACTATCTTATAAAGTGAATGAAATATATATATATATATTAAAATAAACGTTTGGTCACCTCAATGATTGAACCACTTCCTAGTTGCTTGTCAAAATTTGCTGCGACCAAGGAAGCTTCATTCCTTTGTTTGTTTGTTGTTGCTTTTTTACGTATTCGATATTAAATATTCATATTAAAATCCTGATTAATTTTGACTCACCCTTCGTAAGACCTATTTATAAAGAAATTGCTCTTTAACCACCCCCCTCCCCACCCCCAAACAAAAGAGACTATATAAGAAACAAATTTGAGACTTTTAATTAATGGTGGAAGATGCCTATCCATCTCACTATCGACCTTATATATGAGTTCATTGATCTTTTTGTTAATGTGCTCACCACTTCACTTAAAAGATAATAATAAAAATGTGAAAGAGAAACAAGAAAAAGGAAACCCAAGAAGTTAAATACTCCACAAAGATGATGGAATATACTTTATATTATTCATATATTCCCTCTGTCTATCTTTACTGGTCTATGTTTCACTCGACATATCGTGTAAAAAATAATTAACAAATAAAAGAATAATTCACTATTATCACCTCTATTAATTATAAGTCATTACTATTTAATAACAAGAGTAATAAGTCACCTTCAAACTTTTTTCAAACAAACTAAGTTCATTCTTAGAAATAAAAATCAAAATTTACTACAAACAACAAATATATAAACTAAAATTAATGAAACAAAACTGTGTATGACTTATGAGTATAGGTTTATATAAACCTCAACTTACTTTGTTGCCAACAGTTTGGTAGAGAGACCTTAGCTGTGTGTTCCATTTATCAATGGCAGTGTACTTCTTCATCCCTTTTGATCTGTGTGCAAAAACGCGTCATGTAAAACAAGTTGGTAGGTAAAATTAGATAGCGTAGGGGTTATGAACTGACCTGTCGCGACACTCTAGCAGCCCGTTCACTTGATCAATGTGGCCATCAATCCGGTTATCCAAGATTAGTGAGACCAACAAGTCCTCAACATCTTTTTCTGGCACATTCAGCTCCTGTACGTAGAGTAATATGAGAAAACTAATGAGGAAGTGGTAGCTATGACCCTCGGGAAGATCAGTAGTGATGAGTATGTATGTATCTTCCAAGTATGAACACATTCTCTTATACAATATTTATGCCATTAAAATAAAGCCAGCTGATAGAATTTGATCCACTCACACTCCGCCCCTCAAAACAGAATTAAGAAAAATGAAGAGGCGATGGATAAAGCAGAGAATGGATAGATAGAGACAACGGTCATCACAGAAAAATTAAGAAAGGGAAAAAGGAAGAAAAGATGACAGTGAGTTATCACCTTGGATATGAAGGGAATCCGGATTCTTGTGTAAGGTTTGATGAGCTTCAGTAAAACCTGGGTTCTGACCTTCCTTAAAAGATCTTCAATGTAATTCCGAATGAATGGGTCATCCATTATTGTCCGTCTATTACTCTGTTAAAATTTCGAGAAAAGCACGTTCAAAGTGATCAAAGAAGAGACCCAACTACAGACTGTAGGATCAACAGGCAAAATATTGAAGTTTACAGAATGACTGTACCTTAATAATTTTCTCGAACTCTAAGATCTCATTTCGTTGATATGCTGCGATAAGGTTTGTCATGGCCAAGATCTCAGGGTCATTTTTGTAACTGAAAAGTATAAACAGTCATGCACAGACACAATGCAGCTGAAGTCAAGTCATATAAGAATGACAAGTTGCTGATTTTGAATCTTGCAAACAAAAACTTCTTAGTATACTTACGGTTTAGCTTCTTGGCCATCAAAAGGGTTAACTTCAGACTCCATCAGCATATTTGCCAGGACCAAGTACCTATTAAAAGTTAAAGGAACCAAACATAGTGCAACATTAGGAAAGCAGAGATTTGCAATGGTAAAGATAGCATTGGAATTCACATATTGTAATCTTCTGGTGGAAGCTGAATACTCGAAACAATCACCTAGTACCAAATTTACAGAAATTGACATGGAACAACTTAAACCTTCATTTACATGCAAGTAACAAAACTCTAAGTTTCCAACATGTGCAAAGCATGCATCCATTCAGCAAAAATGTAGTGAGAACACATGTTAAGATACATCAAGAAATGGATTTGAAGTGTAAGAGATGGAACAAACCACCAAAAAGGGTGCAGAAATATGCTGTTAGTGACCAGAAGCCCACGCCACATTGATTATTTCACATACCACATAACAAGTGGAGCATACACGGGCTGAACAAGGAAACAGCATCTCGTTGAGGAGCCTTCAAATTAAAATAACGCTCCAAAAACCTAAAAGTCTACCAAGAAACCTTTTTGAAAAGATCTAATAGGGAAAGTAACTTCATTCTGTTTCACACTAGATTAAACAGCACCTCCTCTCCACAAAAATAACTTCACAGTAAAGTGTTTGGCAACTTCAACACTTGGACTGGCCTACATGAGAACGCAAAATCTGCCACCCTCATCTTCATGAGCTCCAATTTATGAAGCCAATAATGCTACTACGCATTTCTTAATTTCATCATAGTTCTATTCAGTCCTTATTCAACCATGAAAGGCACACTAAAGAAAATACCAGGCATTGGTACTTGAGAGAACAGTATGCCAATTTTCTCCAAGTAGTGGACAGATGCATCCTGACATAAACTTAAGTGTTGTGTGTGTTTGCATATTTGCATTGAATTCATTAACGAACTTCCTTAAATTCTACTTCTAAAGTACTATGTAAAAGTATTGTGTGTGTTTGCATTGAATTCATTAATGAACTTCCTTAAATTCTATACTAAAGTACAATCTAAAAGTGTTGTGCGTGTTAACATGTTTGCTCTGAGTTCATAATGAACTTCCTTAAAACTTCTAATGTACTATCTAATATCTGTCTTTATATATAAGATTTTGAGATTGATTGAGGCATCATTAAATAGTTATGATCCTCAATTTCACGCCCTAATGAAGGCATAGTTCAATTTCGTGCAGAGAAGTTCATATCCCCAGATGTACTGCAAGTCTACAACACCCTGTTTAGATCACATACATATCCTCTGAGTGAACTGCAACATATTTCACAAAGCCAACATCAAGAGGTACCTGAGGTACACTGCCACTTCAGGATAAGAAACTACAAGCTTGAGGAGTAACATGATGGAAACATTTGACACTCTTTTGGTTGGCTTGATCATAAGAATGGTAGCTAAAAAAAAGTGAGTGGTGAAAACTGTTTCCTTCACTTGATTAGAAAATAAAAAGGTAGAAGTCGAGAAATATGCAACCCTCCCAAATTTGAAGGGGAAGGAGGAAGCAAATTTTCCTCATTGTGTAAAAAAGAGAACAATGGAAGAGAAAAGATCCATATAGGAAAGAGCACAAGCTGAGTTGAATGCTTAGTCTTATTAACACTTCCATTAGTCCAATATTTTCAAGGAGTAAATATACTATTGTAGGGAAATTAGTATGTCAGTAGAAATGTGGAGAACTTCTAAGTTTAGAGAACAAAATTTTTGATGTTCGAAAAAGATGGGTCTAATTGGAGCAAAACGGATAATGACGATTCATAGGGCCAACCCCAACTAGCTTGGGATTGAGGCTTAGTAGTCGTTTATTGTCTCATGTTAAGCAAACTGTAAGAGGTCAATGTAAAAACATCACATAGTGAAAGCAAGATCAGTGCCTTCCCCTTCACTAATGCACTCCTCTTCCATTTGTTGCACCAAAAATAGTGCAAGAAATGTGAGAAAATGGTTCAACAACAATGATAAAAGTTTATAGAACATTCAGTTTACAAGGCCATAAACTCCAGGTTATGGCTCTAGCACATTATAAAGTTAACTGTTAGTGATTAAGTAACGAACTACAGTCTGGGAAGCTTGAACTAGGGATGGCAAATGGGGCGGGGCGGGGAAGGGGTGGGGCGAACCAGCATAAACCCGCAAAGACTACAGCCCGCTCTGCATGAACCCACCCCGCATAATTTAGTAATTATTTTAATTAAAAGAAATGTACCAGTTACCAATATATATATATTATCTTCATTTGAAAGCCAAGTTGTAGAATATATATATAGTTCATTAACTGATCTGCGCTTTAAGTCCTCTTCCATCTTTGCCTTTCCTTTTATACAAGATTTGATTAATTGTGTATTAATTATATAAGAGTCATTAAAGTTTGTTGAACTAGAGAGGAGTGAAATTAATAATTATGTATGAGTTAATGATATGGCACGCATTAAAACAATTGACTCCTCTAAGGAAACCAATAACTTACTTTGAACAAGACTGTGTTTCACTTCCCGCCCACCCCCACCCCACCCCTGTTTCCCAGAATAATTTTGATATATTCAAAGGGTTTTTCCTATTCCAATTACGTATAGAAATTCTCAACACATTTACCCTTTAATTTAAGTTTCAAAAGAAAAAAACCCAACCCACGTACCCGCCCCTTAAGTTTCAAAAGAAAAAAACCCAACCCACGTACCCACCCCGCCTCCTCAAAAGCTCTAACCCACAGTGCCCCGCAAACACTATAACCCGCCCCGTTGCCATCCCTAGCTTGAATACATAGTTAATGGTCAGTCAAAAACTGCTTGTATCCTTCGCAAGAAGAAAGTGGAAATGCCAAGAGAAACAAATAAATGCACACACAACCAATGCATATGATGCACACACATGATGAACTGCAAACATACTTGAGGCACTGGATACGCCTATGATTCCCAGCTTCATCATAGTTCTTGAAAGCTTCAAAGAAGTCTGTAGCTGCCTCTGCCCACTTTCTCTCTGCCATATGCATTTTACCTCCGCATTCACGAATGATTCCCATTATTCTTGGATGAGGAATAGCCGACTTGACTGAAAGTGCTTTGTTGTACAGTTCCTGAATCACTCATATTTTTCATGAAATAGTATTGAGAAAAACAACTTATCACTTCACGCTATGCTGCCTAGAACCTCCAAAAAGAAAACAACAGGAGTGTATCAGATCTTGGAGGATCCAATATCAGTGCAGCGGCATTTTGGAGGATCTGAGCAACATAGCTTAAATGGCATGCCAAGCAAGTTCTAACACCAAGTATGTCGTTGAGATGTAATACTACGGAATACATGTTCTCTAGATATTAATGCAAGAATAAATATCAGAAAGTTTAAGAATTCTGATCAACATACAAATATATACTTTGCATGTAATAAAAACAAATAATTTAAGTGTCTCTCTCTGCAAGTATAGAGAGATAGAGACACAGAAAGAAAGAGAGGGAGAGAGAGAGATTCCAAAAGTTCCTGGATTTCAACACATATATGATGCTCTCATAATGTCACTTAGAGTCCTTCAGAAACCCACACTTTTGGGCTCATGTAGCTTTGGACAATATATATATTATATAAAAGGTGAGTAGTTTGCAATGTTATTTTGCCAAGTGGAAAAGCCAAATAGCAATCTTTGGACAACATTTAAAGTGGCTAATTTTTGTTTTCTTTTGGTGC
Source organism: Solanum gracilifrons (assembly GCA_029582605.1). Classification (NCBI taxonomy): domain Eukaryota; kingdom Viridiplantae; phylum Streptophyta; class Magnoliopsida; order Solanales; family Solanaceae; genus Solanum; species Solanum gracilifrons. Next base: position 21,106 of record JAJOOH010028830.1, read on the forward strand.
AATACTTACTGGACAGAAAGTTTAGGTTTCACTTCAATCTATGCATGCTTGTTTTTGAACTTGAATTGAAAGATAAAAAATCTAAAAGTTTAGGTCTTCCCTAGAGCATGCCTACGTCTAGGGAAACAAAATTGGAGGAATTTAATAGATTCTCACTATTTTCAGGAAAAGATTGGAAAAATCAAAGCAAATGATGTGTTACAAAGAGTCTCAATCACTATTCACTACCTTTGGAATGTACTATTATCTTTTGAGTGGTGCTTCTGGTTCCAAAAGATGTGAGCTTCTAGAAATAGCAAGCTTTAGGAATAAAAGAGACAATAAAAACCAAGAAGAAACTTAGACAGAGAAGTAACGGAATTAGCATCTGAATGCAAAAAAAAAAAGGCCAAAATCAAGGAAATGACAAGCAACTCTGCTCAAAAGAGTGTATCATCAAGTAAATGGGAAGAAAAGGTATTAATATACCTTCAGTTTTTTGTTGTTTTTTGTCTCTGTATACATTTGAATCTCAATTGCATATACCTCCAACAATTGTGTCCCTTTCTTCTCATCATCAGTGCCATCTTCTTTTTTACAAGATTTGTGGAGCTCTTTCAAAATCTAACAAAGTTGTCAAGTTATGTTCATTAAAACCATAGCAAAATAATAGCTACAGATGCTTCTAATGAGCAAGCAAGATACCTTGCTCATTCGTCCATATTCCCCCATGTCAAACCAAATCTTGCAAAGCTTTAGTTTCGTCTTGAACCACAACCTCTGTGAAAGAAATAGGGGATCGTGAGACCTTAACGAAAAGACACATGAACTTAGAGAGAAACTTACAAACAGACTCCTGTATGCCTCAAAAGTTATACAGCCTAACCTCATTCTTAGCCTCTTCAAGGGCTTTCAGTGTTGTCTGGTAGAACTCTTGCAGAAGGCCGAAGTTCTGACTAGCTGATCCAGAAACAAAATCCATGATACCGTTTATACACTTCTCACTATAGTTCCGTGTCACTGCTGATTTTATGTAGGTAAGCATTTCTCTATAAGAATCCATCATTTCCTTGAACTTCCCTAGCTTATAGTAAAGCTTAACAGTTTGCTTTAAAGCTTTAAATCCCCTGGCGATAATGATATAGTTGATAAAAGCAACACAATAGCAAATTGTAGCTCTAAAATTCTTAAAACCTTTAGGAAACTCATTAGTTGAAAGCATAAAGCATGAGACCTGGATTAGAGGCTTACGTCTTTCTCACATTACAAACTTAAACTATAACTAAAAATTTTGGATAAGGGATATAATAAACAAATTTGCAATTCCAATTCAGAGAAGAGGATAGAAAACCACATGCCAGAAGATGAAAAATCCGAGTTAAAAATAAACGAAAGAGCTCCCTTCATTAGTGATTTGAAATTTGTTCAATCATATACGCACAAGAAATGAGAACGAGAATGGATAGAAGAAAGAGAGGTTTATGTTATAGGTACACGTCACGAATTTAGTTTTACTAGCTGATGAGAAGCAAGCTTGGTATCTAAGTGAAGAAAGATAGAGGGGAAGTCCATTATCCAACGAGCTTTTAAACCTTAAAAAAAAAGAGGCCTGCTAATTGATTCTGACCTCTTTTTGTTAACCGAGGTAAATGATTTTCACTTTCAGGTCATATTAATAGTCACAAAAGCTACACAAGCAGTAAGCTTTTATAAAAGCACTATTGAAGACTGCAAATTAACACTTTCAAGTTTCAACTCCTTACCACTCTGCCTTCTCAGGTTCCATATGTACTACTTCAGCAAAACCCTCAAGTGCTCCTTTGGGATCAGTTTCGACCATACCTATGCATGACATCATTGCAGAATATTACTCCCTTTGATGATATATATTCATAAAGAGAGGTAGCTATAGTGAAACACAACTGGATCAATACAAAAAGAAAGAACATCTCTAGGTAACAATACCAAAAATTACAAGAAGATGCACAACTTGAACAAAGGAAACAAAAACCTGAACCTAACCTCAGAATGCAGAATGATACAGTGAAAATCACCAAGAATTCTCAGCTCCCATTTGGCCATAGATTTTGATGTTTAAACTCGAAACTTGAAATTTTGAGTTTTTGAAGCTTGTGATTTTTGGAACTTAAAGTTGCGTTTAGACATGCATTTTACTTGGAAAAAAATTGAATTTTTGTGAATCAAAAGTGAAATTTCTCCCAAAAATGGTCTGACCAGTTTTTGAAACTTGAACTATTTTATTTTCATAACATTGTGTCTGAGCCAGCTTGCGCACAGCTGGACTAGTTCCACAAAATTTTGTCACCTCCCACCAGCAACAAGTACTCCTATCCACTAAAGCTAGAACAAATAGGAAAAAATCACCTAGTGTTTGCAGTTTGCAGTGGCGGAGCTAGGATTTTTAATAAGGGGTTCAAAATCTGAAGAACTAAACACACAAACAAACCGAAGGTAGTTCAACATCTAATATATATATAAATAATAATTTTAACCATACATAAATAGTAATATTTTCCACCGAATCCCCTAACAGAAGGCTGGCTCCGCCCATGAGTGTTTGTCTCAAATGGAATTTGAACCAGATATGTGACGTAGAGTGCGGAACTCGAATATCCAAAATCTATGGCCAAACACGAGCTCAAATACATTACCTACTTACAAACATTCAAAAAATTTCAAAATTAAAAGTTATAAAACCTTTGGAATTGTAGTACTGATTCTCTATGTCAACATCTTGTTCTTCCTGTTCCTCGTCCGAATACTCGAATCCATAATCCTCCATATCCGCATCTGCAACATACAAACTATTCACAAAAATCGAACCAAATACACAAAACGAAACCAAAAATTAACCAAAAAATTATCGAATTTGATGAGAAATCGTATATACTTACCAGAACCCATAGCTGATTTCAGATGAAAGAGACGATTGAAAATTGAAATTTCGTACTGAAAGGGTTTTTTCAGGAAGCTAAAATTTGAGCTCCTTTTATATTAGGAAAAAACATTAAACGTTTATTAACTAGGTGAAAGTTCACGTAATTAACTAACTGAACTAGTTATTTTATTTTATTTTTTAATTTATGGATTGTTTAGATTTAGGTACGTGTCTAAAAATGGAGAATATATTAAACATAGTTCAAAATTTTTGGAAATTATTTGAAATATCTATGTATTTCAAAAATTATCTTGGTGAAATATTAATATGCATTTTGTAATATATCTTAACTATGTATAATTAGTTTTTTAATAGTATGAAATATAATTTCGGTGAAGTTATATTTATTAATGATGGAATAATGAATTCTTGGTGATTTTTTTTTAAAAAAAAATAATTCTTTTCAAAATATTTGTTACATGTTATTTGAGATATTTTTAGTTTCGATTTCTTTTACTAAGTATATTAATGGTGGAATATACTCCTCAAAATTTAATGAAGATGCATATTAAGAAATAAATAGTAAGTAGATGATGATTTACATTTGGTGCATAGATACTAAGTTGATCAACGGAAAAAGTTATATATCCTTGTAAGAAAAAGTCGGAGGTGAGATATCCTCACTAAAATAAAAAACACTGCGGGGGGGGGGGGG